>VDFB02205656.1:0-15143 GCA_007258455.2 Sequoia sempervirens
GCTCTTGTCTTTTGTTGCAGAAGTGTTTTGAGAAGGGGGCAACCTTCTCTGTTATTTCTTTGGGCAGTTAGAATGACGACCATTAAGGGAGGGTATTAGTATAATATCTTTCTATTTGTTTAGTTAATGGTCATCTAGTCGTATTTAGTTAGTTTAGGATAGTTTCTAATTTTGTCTTCTATTAATGTTTGTTTCTTTTAGAAACGTCTATGTAAATCTATATAAGGAACTTTCGTTCCCCTGTTTAATACATGACATCGATTATTTGAACACTAATGCCTTTCTAGGATTGACTTTTTCACTTTCCATAGCACGCGGTTTCTTATGCGCACGTACTCATCTCACTTAGCGTTGAGACATGTGTCCTCAGCACTTGAGACACCTATTGCATGCATACTTGCCATTTGCTCACACACTTGTCAAGTGAGCTCACAAGTGTTGCACATTTGGAGGGGTAGTCAATCACTGCTCCTACCTTCTCACCTCATCTACCTTGCCTATACATGCAAGGTTCCTCATTGTATTTACACACTCTTAATTGTATATTGATAGATATCGTATTGTACTTATCGTTTCACTTGTGAAAGGTTATCAATTCGAGCTCTTTGATCTTGGCATTCTCCAACATGGTGTAAGGAAATTTGCAGCCATCTAATGACAATTTCTACATAACCCAAAAGAGATAACAATACAAATAAGTGCTCAAAATCCACATGCAAGAGAATAGACAACATACCCATCAAAGATCACACAAGATATACCCTAGGAAAACCCTCAAGAGGGAAAAACCCAGCCTCCAAAAGCATCCATACTCCATCATATTGATCATCCATGAGCAAATACAAGAGTTACAACGAATAGTTCTGAAGCATCAAATCCTCCAATGCATTCCCATGTGTCCAAGCATGAATCCACACATCCCATGCTATGCTTCACAAATGCACTCTCAAGAAGACTCAATAATGACAGCCAAACCACTCAACCAACCTAAACCACTACACATGTGTTTACTTTTATAGACACAAGCTCACACAAAATACAACTAGTGGTAAAGTGAAACCATGTACCACAAAACCATGTGAATACAAAACCAATAACCCCTTATTTAATATTGGGTACTAAGACATCACATTATTTAATATTTCCCCACTATTAAATTATTATCACGTCTCCCACACAATAAATAATAATACTATCTTACAATACATCAAGTGGACTCGAAATAATTACCTAGTGTGATTAACAACACCACCAAGGTATATCACAACTAAATAATTATTTAATTACAATATTATAATAAATCAATTTATGCAATGGTGTACAACACCATATACCAACACATGGATTAGAGTACTTATTAGTAGATAAGGCAACCATGATAGTATAAAGTTATCAATCACCATCCTCAAGGGTTGTGGAATCTAATTAAGAATGAAAGCTTTTGTGATATCTTGTACCTCAAACAACTGTAGATTTGGTCAAGAAAATTGTTTCTGTCCACAGAAAGTTTTGTTCCTCTTCCCAGTATAAAAGAACTTGAGTAAGACTTTTTTATGAGAAAATTCAAATTATTTTGTGCAGCATTCTTTATAGTTCTAGTTTTGACGTTGGAGTTGAGGATGTTTTGTCTATTACCAGTATATCAATGGTTCTAATTGGTAAGGGATGACTCGTGTCTCATTGGAAAAGGCCTATCCACTTGAAAAATGGTTTAAAAGGATAAGTGGAGAAAGCAGTTTTTGTGCCCTAAGGAAGTTTTCACTTTTGAAGCATGATAGAGTTGGTAAAAGATCATTAGTCAAAAAGTTGATAAAAGATCAATAGTAAGTCTTGAATCTTTCAGTGATAGCTCTGTAGCCTTACCAAGGAGGTTTTCTATTATTAGAATTGTTGATGACAGATATGGCAATCCATGTGTTATCTTAAACCATAAACCAAAAATTCTAAAGGATTTATTAAAGAATATTACAAAAACAAAATCAGAGGTTTAAACATCTACATACATGAGGCCTTTCACGACTGTGAGCATACAATCCACCAGTGTTGTGCTTTGAATATTGTTTAAGAAATCTTTCCTCTTCCTTTTCATTCAGTGCTCTTAACATAAAAATTGTGAGAAAAATGGGCAGAAATTATTGAAGATAAATAAAGATTTTCACACAAAATAATATTATTCTTCTATTCCATACCATTTTGTCAATGATACGAATCATATATATATGAAATTCTTTCTAACTCCTATAACAGCTCCACCAAACTGTCGCACTAAATCTAGGTGGGTTGTTTAACCACCTTTATTCTTTCCCTCCTATTTTCACTCTTAAATCTCTACGTGAATTGTGTTAACAACTTACATTTTTATGCTTATACACTATAATATAATATTAATTTATTCTAAATACAATCCCAAACAATTCTTCTCATACCTAGAATAGCTATATGAGTTGTTAGTATAACTCACTTTTATTTTAACATAACAATTATTATTATTATTCTAGCCTATGTTAGTATCACATGAAATAGAAATAGAATCATATGCCTATGCATATTTTTAGGTCTACATACTGCTATTTGGATCTTGTTGTACTTGATCACCTACATACGAGAACTTATCTCGCTTTCACTTTCAGTGAACTCATCACCGGCTGATCACACTTCCAAGAAGTTCGACAGTTAGAGGATCTTTGTTGTCAGCTGCTCTCCTATACAACTATTTACAGCATCAATGATGTCCACATTCTCCTCAGCACTTCCAACTACAGTAAGCCAACTCGTGTGGCTCATGATCTTGATTCAAACGAAAGGCACCTCTCATCATCCTTTCATGGTTTTCACATAGGTTTACCACAAACCTAGACAAACCTGGATATGAACTAACCATTTCAAGATCCATGAACTGTAATTCACTAGTGCTTTTGTTCAATACAATATTTAACACCAGGAGGTTACATAAGGAAATAACTCACAGAAAAATAGAAATGGAAGGAAATGCCACTAATAGAAAAGGCAACCTCATTGTTAGTGGCTAACGAGAGGCGTTATTGACCCCCAACCTCTTGTGCCTACATCCTCCAATATGATATGTTACACTTTATTCACCTGATCTTTTGAGTGCTTGAATAGATTTAACATGGATGGCCCAGAAAGCACAAACAAGACTTTCAAACATATTTGTAAAACCCATGAGATAATAGGATGTCGGATTCAACCAAAAATGCATCCTTTACAATAAAATTTTCAAAAAATTATCCAAAAATAAAAGATTTTAATTTTCAGCTTCAAATCTCCTCAAAAAAATTCCTTATTCTTCCAATCACAAAATTTTAAGTTAACACTTATTTCTCCACAATTCTCTTATTTCCCCTTATTCATCAATACTAAAATGATTTTTTTTTTTACTCATGGAAAAGTAATAATCTTTCAATACCAAAGAAAACACATAAAACTTACAGAGTTTTCAAATAAATTATCCACTGAGAAGCAAACACATGAAACTCTGGCCAATCATTCTTGAACCAGCAAATCATTGTATCAAAAAATGCTTTCATCAAGCAAGCGCAAATCATGTCCATCATTTTGTTGCTCTTCTTCTACAACAAACTACTCACTAAATTGTAAATATCTCATCAAAACATTTCTGGGTTTTGTTCCACTGTTCATCAGTTTTCTAGAACATTTTGAATTTTGAATTTCCGTTCAGTATTGAGGGAGATATTGCGATTTTACGGAACCGATAGTGAAAGAAATTTTTGGACGCCTAGCTCTGATACCATGTGAGAAAAATGGGCAGAAATTATTGAAGCTAAATAAAGATTTTTACACACGAAATAATATTATTCTTCTATTCCATACCATTTTGTCAATGATACGAATTACATGTATATGAAATTCTTTCCAAATCCTATAACAACTCCACCAAACTTTCACACTAAATCTAGGTGGGTTGTTTAACCACCTTTATTCTGTGCCTCCTATTTTCACTTCTAAATCTCTACGTGAGTTGTGTTAACTCACTCACATTTTTATGCTCATGCACTATAATATAATATTAATTTATTCTAAATACAATCCCAACCAATTATTCTCATACCTAGAATAGCTATATGAGTTGTTAGTATATCTCACTTTTATTTTAACATAACAATTATTATTATTCTAACCTATGTGAACACTAATATATTTTCCTAACAAACATACTGTCTGTGACACAGCTTGGCTCCGCTGTATTTTAAAACCAAAGTTTGAGCCACATTTACCTTCTCAATATCTAGAGTATTTTTGTAACAAAAGGCTATAGGTCCTATCATTCCTTCTAAACCTCAGAACAATTATTTACATAAGCCTTAGAGGCTTTCCAACGTGTTTGCTCCAGATGTGATCCCTTATTATGGGTCTGGGGATCACAGTTCTTTTCCCAGGAATTTTTTGAGCCTTCAAGACCTGTCAAGTTCTTTGGAATTTGTTCATTACATTCTGCAAGTTTTATTGATCCTTCCCTTCCTGTTTTCCCCTCAAGGCCACTCTTTCATAGTCCAGCGGTTAAATTTTCTGCTGACTAGTCCAGTGTTTAAATCCAAGTGCTGTCAGCATAATCTAAGGTCATCTTCTCCCGTTAGCCTTTACTTAAATCTAAGTCAATACAAGTTAGCACAGTTGGGCAAATATTCCATTGCTTGAAGCTTGAAATTGGAAATTATTTGCAAATAAGTCCTCAATCAGAAAGTGCAATGATATGTTGACCAGATTGAGCTTACTGACGTAATTAAATGGAAACCAAAGTCAGTGGGATGAAACCATGAGACTGGTTAGTCATGAAAAGACATGCAGCTCCTCAAATTAGTTTTTGTGAGCTTCTTTTTACTACTCAGTATGAATTATATAAAAACCTATTGAGCATGGATATAATAATTTAAGGTCCATATTTTTATTATTTGTGAAAGAACTTGTTTGGTAAACAATAACCCATTGAATCTAGAAATCATTGATTGTAGCAAAATCTGAAGGATAATAGGAATTTGTTCCCATTCTCAGATTTTGTGCTATAGCAGGAGTTTTTCCCTTCTCCACTACCAGAAACCATTTTTGGACATTGATTATTGGGAGAGTTTGTAGAATTGCAGCTCTTGCTCACAGGTTCAGATTACCTACTTCCTGATATTCCCATCTTTGAGCATCATAGTCGCTTTGACAATGTACACCAAGATCTTTTTGACTGGGGGAGAAGCTGTTTTAGTGGCTTTCAGTGCAGGCTCCAAACACATATTTAAGGAACTTGAGCAATCTTAAGTGAGTCTAGATGTTTCTTGTCACATTTTCCCTATAAGCAATGCCGCCAAAATGTGCTGAGTAATTTGGTAATGTTACAGCCTTGAGAGGTCAGTAGTTAAAGGGTGTTTGAATTATTTCCATGATAGAGCCTGCTGGTTACAATATGGTATAGCAGGCTCTATGTAGTGTGGGTACTATTCAGTGGTAACATGAGCAGAAATTTAGCAGATGTGACATCTCATTTGTTTCTGCTTTGGAGTAATTCATAGTTACGAAGAGACAGACTGGTACATTATTTTCAAAGAACGTTGGAGGTGGGGATGGGTACTGGTATGCCATTTTCAAAAATAATTGGAGATGGGTACTTAGAAGAAAAAATAACTATATATATATATTTATATTTTGAAAAAAATCACATAGCGGAATGCAACTTTAAAGCTTGTAAGATACTGATGTACTTAAAAATTAAAATTAAAATTGAAGTATGAAATAAATATTGACGAAAGCATAAATTAACCATGTTGATATTTGATAATCATCATCATTATAGAAACAATTAATTTTAAGCCATAATCCCCTGAAGATAGCAGACAGCGATTCGGAGGGGAATGCCATTACTTTAAAAACATGGTATAGGGGTCATTGGGAGATGACTATAATTTATTAATTAGAGTCAATTGATAAAAAATTGATGGATGTGCTGTGTACACATCATAAGCTGTATTATTGTTTCTCTTTGTACTGTCACCTCTTTGGGATTAGATACAAATATTCTGTTACAAAAAAATCCTATATTTTTATTTAAAATAAATAAATAAATCTACAAGTCGGTTATTATATTTCTTTAGTGCTTTTAGTTTTTGTCAGTCACATGTCAACACTTCAGTAAAGCCTAGTGCGATTTATATGATTTATTTGAGAAACCTCTATAGCAATTTTACCAATTTTCAAGGGATGCTTCTAGGAGACATATAGAGATGGAAAGAAACTTCATCTGAAGTATCCTAATGGCTGGGGACATTCCCATATTGGTCTCCAGGACCCGGAGATATTCCTGATAAGGAAAATGAGTATCAGGGGTCAGGGTAACTAGGAAGGAGTTTAATGCAAACTACAATTAGAAATCCAATTTCAGCAATTTAGGACAATGGGCATAGCTGCAAGGGGTATTGACTAGAGTTATCTGGAAAACATTATTGTTTTTGCATCAGCTACAATCTAAATAACAATCACATAAGTTTTGAATCACCTGTTGACATGTTGTATGATTGAGATTTTTTTTTGAAAGGGATTGTTCTTGTTTTCTATGAAAACAACTCTACGAGTGGCAGAGGTTTTGAATCACCTATTGACATATTGTATGATTGGCTTGAGTTCAGGGTTGTTATACAAGTTAGTTGAATACGCTTGTTATTAAAATTGAATTTGCCATTTAACACGGAACATGTTGGTTGTCAGATGAACTAAGAAGCTTGTCATCCGATGAAGTATTGTTGTTTTAAGAAGACTAGAAATTGATTTTAAGAATAATTGCCTTCTTATCATAGATACTTGTAATTATGATATTACTGAAGCAAGAAGAATTGTAGTTCTTGTAGTTATGATTTCCTTTTTCATAGCAATGGTAGTAAAAGTTAAAACTTAACTATAAAATTTAACAATCCCTGAGCTATCATATGTTCCATAAGAATAGTTATTAACTCAGCATAAGTGTTACAATTCATGAATCATCATACGCTCTTCCCACTATGTGGTTAATTGAATTTCTCACTTGATTTCACAGATAAGAAATATGATCATTTCTTTACTTGTAATGTAACTGATTTTGACCGAGGCATTTTTTGTGTGTTACTATTTTTGTCTCTGGTACTCAGGTTTGTGAAATAGATTTAAACTTTTGGATAGTGTTTTGAAAATGTAGTTGCCTAAACCGAGTTAAAGATTCTCAAGACAACTTGCCTTTTGTTCCAGAGGTTAGAACTGTGATTATTTGAATTTCTTTAATCAAAGTGTAGTGTGATCATAAGTTCATTTCATTTTTGTTTAGGTTAGTATCAATTTTGCATTTGGTGCTTACCCTATGCGATAATCATTTCCAGAGAAAGGTCTTTCCCAGCAGCTCTCGTTTCTTGATCGCTTCCTTTATGTGTGGATACTGGTAGACATGGTGCTGGCAGTAGTTATTGGGTACTATGTAAACGGAATAGAGAAATATTTTCAAGTGGCACAAATTTCTTCAGTGTCTTTACCTATATGCATTGGTCTATGGGTAATGATGTACCCTGTTTTATGCAAGGTTCGATATGAACTTATTGGGAACAAGTTGAAAACTAGGGAAATGGGCAGAAACTTATTATTAAGCGTGGTCATGAATTGGTTTATTGGCCCAGCGCTCATTACAGGTTTAGCTTGGGCAACACTGCCTGACCTCCCAGGATATCGTGCTGGTGTCATTTTAGTAGGTATTGCAAGATGCATTGCAATGGTTCTCATCTGGAATGAACTAGCAAAAGGAGACAGTCAACTTTGTGCTGTTCTTGTGGCTGTGAATTCCGTTCTACAAATCATCTTTTTTACTCCTGTCACCCTTTTCTATCTGAAAATAGTTTCTCGGGGGCATCAGTTAGATGTTAATTCTTGGGATGTTGCAAAAAGTGTACTTCTTTTCCTTGGAGTACCCCTTGTTGCAGGAGTTATTACTAGATTCTCTTTACGATACATCTTTGGGAAGCAGTGGTACCAAGTCAAGTTTATTCCTTTCATTGGACCTTGGGCACTTATTGGACTTATATATACAATATTTGTGATGTTTTCTATTCAAGCACATCACATAATCAGCAACATTGGTGAGGTTTTTCGTGTTGCAGTACCTCTCATACTGTACTTTGGAATAGTTTTCTTTTCCTCCGTTACTTTGTGCAGGTTTCTGAAAATCCCATATCCCCAGTCTGTCACACAATCTTTCACTGCATCAAGTAACAACTTTGAACTAGCAATAGCTGTTGCAGTTGGAAGCTTTGGTATAGATTCTGAGCAAGCCCTAGCTGCAACTGTTGGACCTTTAATTGAGGTTCCAGTTTTACTTTTATTGGTTCACGTCATACTCGCTTTAAGAAGACGCTGGTTTGGAGTAGCTGCTGCTAGGTCTTGAAAACATTTAAGATCAGAAGTGATTGCTAGAGATGCTTCTGGGACTTGTATATTTACAGCACTATTGGCCTTTGTTTTGTTAAACTTACTCTTATTCCATATCTATTATCTGTACTGTGCATTATGAACAATGAATGTAAACATGACTGTCTTTAATAATTTAAACTTGTAATATTTACAGCACTATTGGTCTTTATTTTGTTAAACTTATTCTTATTCCATGTGTATTATCTGTACTGTTCATTATGAGCTATGAACGTACACATGAGTGTTTTTAATAATTTAAATCCATGTCAAATTTTTGCTATTATGGATGTACACAATTGGTTTATTTATTCTATAGTGTGTAACATTGAACATCATTTACTTCTGTGTTTCTGTTATTGGTTTTCTTTTATTTTATTTGACCATGAAAACTGGAGAGCTTTTTGTGAATTTGTGTCTGGATACTCATTTGTTAAATGTAATCATAGCTACTGAGAGTTGCAGAAACACAAATCAGATTTCAGATGTTCGTATCTCACATTACTTTTATTTTATCATTGAAAGCATGAGTTTAAACAAACGATGGTTAATTAGTTAGTGTATGGGTTAATTGCTAATATGGTCAGTACTTGTAACTATGTAAAGGTTATAGATAGCAAAGACCAAATCCAGAGCCTGTTTGTTTGCGATCCAGAAGCTCTTTCAATCTTAAGCAATGGAACAACACCGCCATTTCGCACTAGCACCTTTTTATTATTGTGGTTATGAATTACTTTCTTGTGGAATAGTTTCCAAATTTAGAATCGGTTTCTCTTGATTTAGTATGGTGACACAAATCTTTTTACGTGTCTATTCTTCTCTTTGTTTGGGCTCTAGTTGCTTTTAACTTTGTTGTACCCAAAATAAATTTTTGGCATTCTGTATAAATTGAGCTAAATCTTGTTAAAATGCCGTCAAAAGTCTATTTTAGGTCAAACCAAACATAAGGTCTTTGTGGGTTTTTGTCGAGGAACACATGTGCAAAATTCTGAAAATTTGAAAATTAGGGTTTTATGCCCTTATTTTCAGGGTAACCCCCGAAAATAGGACCTTCCCAGAAATGATTGAAAATGATTTTGATAGGATTAAATGACTTCATGATCACACTGGTCAAGTTAGAATCATCAAAATACACATTTTACTCTGGTGGGACTATTTCTATTTTTCAGGAACAAAGTTAGGAGCTCCGCAGCCATTAATGGCAGATTGGCCAGTACCAGGTGCTGAAAGCTAAGCTTCAAAAGCTTCGATGATGCAACCATGGTGAAAAAGGATGAAAAAGATGCTGTTCGACGAAGGAGATTCTCAAAACCGGAAAAGGCTGAAAATTGGCTAACTCTGGAAACGCTACGAAGGGGAAATCAGTTCACGATGCTGAAAAGACCCTTTTTCAAGTAGGGCGCCCTTGATTCTCAAGGGTCAGATACAACCTGATGAATCATCCAAGGCAGTCCTCCTCGGTGTTCTCCTGCTGGCTCGACAACGGAGCAATTAGTAAGATCATCTGATAAGTTGATCACCGACAGTTGTCAGCTGAGCTAAAAGAGGCAGTTGACGAAGTATCAAGAAACAGTTGTCGAAAGTGAGGATCAAGGTAGAAAAGGCGCCCTTCTTTATGAGCCTTCAGATGCTGCCAAATGTTAGAGGGCCTCCCAAGACAGTTTGCTCAGTCAGGGCTAATCTCGACAACATAATCATCAGTGCAAGCATTTGACAAGGCAATCAATGGATAATCAAGATCAACCTGGAGCATCTGTAAAGGTGAAAATCACTGTGCAAAAGGCAAAAGCACCCTTTTCATTGAGGGGCACCCTTGAATAAAGGAACCCTAAATTGACTTCTGAGATTTCAGATTCCAGTCATCTTCGGCGAAATGGAGTTGGCTACCTGATGAGATATCAAACAAGATCATCTAATTTTTCGATGAACGAGAAATCTAGATCAAGGCACGAGAGGTCAATTCAAAAAGTTGAAGAACGAATCCTGAAAAATCACCAAGGCAAAAGAAAAAGCGCCCTTCCTTGGGAAAGGCACCCTTTCTTTTGAGGCCACAAACTCAGCTTTTTGCCATCATATCTCCTGGGCACTACTCTTTAGTTTACCTCCAGCTCGACAGTGAGTGTACCATTAACAGCTCAGGATCAACAGATCAAGCTAGATTTAGGATCAAACTAGGGTCATTCAACAAAGAAAATAATAGAAAACTTGCAAAATTCAAAAGGGACGCGTAGAAAAGGTCAAAGGCCAAGTTGTTGACTAAAGTCAATATATTTTGAGATAAACTTGGCCAACTCACTCCACGATTAGTGGAAATCACCTTTTTGAAATTCAGATCAAGTCAAAACAACTTTTGATCATGAGTTAAGTTTCCAAACTTATGGATCTAAGGCTTGAGTCTATATAATCAAGGTATAGGCGTCCCACTTCATTATTTGATTGCAGGTTGATGATCAAGAACAACCATAAGTCCTCAAGGACGCCATTTACAGATCTGGACAAGGTTTTCATCCGTTCTTCAATATTTCTTGCAAATCTAAAGCAGAAGAAGATTGCTAATCTGAGGTTGGATTCAGAGACAGATTTTCTCAGGGAGTCAGATAAAAACTTCCAATCCATCTTCTGTCTACTTCCTCTCTTCTTGTCTTAGGTTTTCTTGCATGTCACACAAAGCAACAGGCTACATCAGATCTGATCAATTGGGTAGATTCAACATAATTTTCCAGTGAGACCCATCTCGTCAGATTTTTCAGAATCAACAAACTTGCTGCCCCTATTTTTGGGGGTTTTTTCGAAAAAGTTTCATAATCAAAATTTTGAGGAACTGGGCTTATTCAGCATTGAAGCACGAACAAAACCCATGTGCCGGACTTTTTCTGGAAAAATACTTCTTGACAAGGCACTATTTTTAGGGGTTTCTGAGAATTATCAGAACAAGGTCAAGTTTACAGTCAATCTTTAAGTTGTTCAAGATGTAGTACTCTCAGGTACAATACATGACCAAGATGACCCTATTTCATGATTACTTGAAAACGGTTGACACAAACTTACATCAAGTAAACCCAATAGTTGATTTAGAATAGTTGAAGGGCATGAATCAGATCACATAGCAAAATATTGAAGAATCCGGGTTGCTACAGGCTACGTCCATCCCCATCACATTACAAAGCGTGGAGCTTGTAATCACTTGTGTTAAGCATTACAATCCTACCACTAGAGAAATCAGAGCAGTGGATGGGAGAATTGTTTGCAGTCTAAAGCCTCAGGATATTGAAAAGTGCTTTGATATTACATCATGTCCTAACAACAAAGTCATATCAGTGACAGAATGCGAGAAGGCATTCGAGACAGCCAAAGACAAATATCAAAGGATAATAGCTGAAAAATGGCTAAAAGTGACAAAGGCTAGCTTGCCTAAGTTGGTTGGACGAGGAGAATGTAAAGATGAGTACACAGTGTTAATCACTCTACTCAATAGAATAACTGGAGAAGAGGATGGCAATCAATTCCAGTCATGGATGTATTATGTCAGTGTGAAAATCATTGGCAGAAGGGAACATTATGACTGGGCCACTCTGATTAGTGACACACTCCACCAATAGATCACCGGGTATCTGGAAGCTCATAGGTTTGACATGTGTTCTTACCTGGTGTGCAGAAGGTTCATGAGCATTTTACACGTCTTGAGTTTACTCAAGCAGAGAGACACTTCAAAAGAACAAGTGATCACTTCATCATGCACAACGTACGTGAGCTAGACCATGAGATGCACGTGCGTATTTCACAGGAAACCAGAGAGGCAATGGCGGATTGGGTGGATTGGTTCATCCAATTCCCTACGTTCTCCTACATACGCGTGTATGGCTACGTGGTCGCTAACCATGATGATACCATGAGATAGGGTGAGTCGTCATGGAATTCACAGAAAGCAGTTGTAGAAGTCGTCTACTTTGTGCTTGAAAAAGGAATAAAGAATGACTGCAAACTTTCCCATTCGAATGGGACTCTCTATAAATCACGAGGTTAGCGGCAGAATGCTAAGATGAGTTTGGGAGGGGCGGAGGCTTGTGGACTGGTTATGCAGCAGATGGAGGATGTCAAGACAAGTATGAAGTGCGAAGAAGGAATTATAGCAGGTTCAGGCTCTCGCAATTTGTTGATTTTATGTCAGCAGACATCGAGGGTTTATCTGACGATGAAGGGGAAGTCATTCTCCTCTCATTGTTCGCAGATTTAGTTGACTCCCAACTCCTCCCAAGAGTGGATTGGTATGCCAAGGAAAACATGTCTATAGAGGAAAGGACGAGTAGAGTGGTTAGAAATAGCCAACTCTATCTCAACAACAAGAAATCAAGGAAGGTGGTACCTCACATTAGAGAGCCTCCACAGGTTTAGTCTACACCACCTTCCACTTCAAGAAAGAAGCCTAGGCATAAGCAGTGGTGCAATCTCCCCAAAGGGATGAGGATGTTAGGGCATACAAGGCCAAGAACACAGGGGACACATGTGGAGATAGCCACACACAGTCCCGAAATAGTCATGGGTATTGCTGCCGAACAGGAATAGGCTGCTATCCTAAAATGACAAAAGTTGACCAACAGCAACAATAGTTGTTGAAGAGCTGTTAGCAGAAGTAGCAAAACCAGCAGCAGAAACGGTGCCTTTTATGGAAATAGAGCCGCCAATATCACCACCATCACAGTCGTCGCAAGTCCTCATTGACTTGGACTCGCCACCGAGAGACATTGCTCCGGCACAGTCTCACACATCGGGCATTCAAGGGCCCCATATTCCTCCTAGTGAAGTTAGTTGAGATTCCATTTGGCTTGAAGGCTTCTTAGGAAGAAAGAGGGAAAAACCCTACTATGAACTTGATTTCACTGAATTCAACCACGTCCCACAAGACATGCCAGCGAAGAAGTTGAAGAAGCAAGTTCACATAGAAATGAATGCAGATGGTGAAACTGTCATAGAGACTGCTGCCCCACTAGTAGAGAAAAGCATACACGAGGTACAAGTAAAAGACTATACATTGTCTAAACTTAACCTTGGGAAGACTACACGACAAGTGGAGGTAGATCTTCTTATAATAGCTTCGGTGAGCGCACAAGAAAGAATGACCAAGGATGGAAAATAAAAAGCAGCCGTAAAGGTTGAAAATCAACAACTGAGGTCATACATTTCCAGCTTGATGCATGGCACCCCGAACGTCTTAGCCTTACCAATAGGATTGCTAGATCTCCTCATAGAACAAAATCATCAACAATTGATAACATACGACAAACACTTGAGAGATCAAGTGGAAGAGTTTGTTCTCAAAGGTAGATGTATACTATCAAATCTATACCAGTTACAAGATATAGCACATGGACTTCGTGCAGAGATCCAACAATCAGAACAAAGAATTGGAGAGAAGAGGCTAGAAGACGAGAGCACAATTGCAAACTTGCAATTGGCGTATCAATCAATCTACTCCGAGGAAAACAAGCAACATCTCTTTGCTTGGAAAGAACAGTTGGCGTACAAGGTGAAAGGCTATGACACCCATTCAGTAGAGTTGATGGACTACAGACGGGTGGTCGCCACTATTATCAACTTCGCAAGAATGTTGGTAATATCATTCCCTTGCATGGAATATCAACATGAGGGAGGAGAATACATCGAGATGGTCACTGTACAGAATCAATTCAGAGATGTCATCCATAGTACCTTTCTTGATAATCCAGATGGTTGCGAGCTAGCTCAGGTGGCAGCTTTATCAACCAAGTTCGAAGAGGCAGCACCTTAGTGTATAGACTTCGGAAATCAACTCACGACAGGTGAGGTAATGCTCAGACGCCACGTCATCATTCTACCGAGCATTAACTCCCCAAAGGCTGATGAAGTCAACGAATGGATAGAAACACTGCTGATTAATGGTGAGTTGTAAAGGCACCAAATAAGGACGTCCTACACCCTCTAAGTGGCATTTATGATACTTGAGTTTGACTTGATGCTTCTTTCCAAGTCAACTCAAGATGGCATTAAATGTAATTGGAGTTAACTTGATGCCCCTTTTGAAGTTAACTCAATATCCCGTAAATCATGCATTGTCAGATCCCACTGATTAAGGATGTCTAATCGGCTTCCATAATTTGTGGATCTTAGATCTCCACTAAATGTGGATGTCTATTTTGAAGGGATACTTTACATTAAAGTTCACCTTTAGTTTACTTTCAATCAACTGAAGTAGTTTCTAGTTGACTCTTTGTTTACTTTCAATTAACTGAGGTAGTCTTCCAGTTAACTGCTTGTTACCCCTTTTTAGGAATAAATCTTGCTAATTGATTGGCAAGAACTCATTGTTAACTTAAGGAGATTTTGGGGTTGCCCACTCTTTTGAGTTCTATAAATAAGAGCCTTGGACTCATTGTTTGTTTAACCTTTACTTGCTATGCAAAATTGTTGCGCCATTGTTGCCAACAACTTTGAAAGCGAATATATGTTCACTCTTGGGTGAGAGTTCGTTGGTTGATTGTAATTGTGCATGACTTCATGCCTTTGCTATCCCAACCTTTGTAATTCGTTGATGAAGCTTGAAGAAGAATATCAGAAGGCGCTTGCATTTTGATCTACCTATTTGAGTTCTTTCTACGTCTTGTATCAAATAGCTTGTTGTTTCATTTCCCTCCTCGGATAGGGGTTCCTCCTCCTTGGATATTTGT
>VDFB02205657.1:0-33370 GCA_007258455.2 Sequoia sempervirens
AGAGGGATGAGTTTATGCAGCAGGCAAGCTATTGGAGGGGGTATATGAGCAGGTTGTTCCAGATCTAGCGCAGCGCACGGCACACTACGTCAGTTAGGCTCCACAGCCACTAGGGCTGTCCCAGTCATTAGGGACACGCACCAGGGGATTCAGTGACTACCGGCAGACTCCATCTCCATATGGCGGTTACCAGGGGACCCCCACCCGTGAGTACCAGGGGACTCCAGTGCACAGAGGGCCAGTACCTGACTCTTCGCAGAGATCAGATGTGGGGAGCTCGCAGTAGAGCAGGAAAATGCAGGACATTGGTTATTTTTGGCAAATACAAGATGGATGGTTTGTTCATGTCGCTAGAGGTCAGAGGTGATCCACACCTCTGGATTTTGTATCTTATTAGGCGATATATGATGGAGATGTACTGTATTATGATAGGGTGTTTACTATTTTGATTATGCGATGGCCATTATTGACACTAGGCATGATGTTTTGTTTATGGGGCTATATGGGATGACTTATGAGGTGGTTTCATATGTATACACATGTTTATATGGATGGATGATCTATGCTTTATGATTATGTTTTATGGATGCACATGTTCATGTGGATGAATGTTTTATGTATGCCTTTATGATGTATGATGTATGGATGCACATGTATGTTATTATGATTATGATAATGGATGCATAATTGTTTATGAAAATGGATAATTAGGTATGGTTCATGATGTATAGATGCACATGTTTATGATCTATGTAAATGTTTCTATGATTTATGGTTTATGGATGTACGTGTGGATGGATAATTGATGCATGTTTATTTGATTTCTGATTTATGGATGCACATGTGGATGGACAATTTATACATGTTTTTATGATTTATGATTTATGCGTGTTTATATGATTTATGACGATGGATGCACATGTGGATGGACGATTTATGCATGTTTATTTGATTTATGATTTATGGAACAAAGGGTAAATGTTTATAATGCACCTGAGTGTCAATAAAGACCGTTATGAGAAAGCAGATAGGCGATAGGTGTATGAAAGAGTGCATTTTCCAAAAACAACCATTAATATCCTGAGAGGAAGAGGACTTAAGAGGAAAAAGAATGAGAGTACTTGCACAACCGAAATCATAAGTGATGGTCATGATGGAAACGAAGGGTGCATGCAAAGTGGTGAGAATGTAGTGAAAATGAGATTTTACCATCTTTGGAGCATTGATTTTTACTATAGCGTAGGATACCAAGTACCTTGATATGGAAGATCAAGGCGAACGGGTACTCTACGCATGAAACAAACACAGCAAACAAGAAGGTTATCCCAACACCCCGATGTCGCGATGACCTCGGTCGGGCCTGGTGTTGAGATAACCAAAAACATACAAAGTTGTCCCAGTGTAACACAAGACCTTGGAGATCTCGGTGGGTCTTACGAGGGACAACTGAGAAGACAGCAGTCAAAACAAATGATCAAGGTATGCCCCCATTTCAACAAGTCAAAGCACGCCATGGTATGGTGGACCAAGGCGACCCTGACAAGTGATGGGAAGGAACCCCAAAATGATAAACAAAATTCAAAAGCATCAAGAGATCATAATCAAGACAACATGTCCTTTGCCATAGGATCAAGGTGATGGATGGGATTGACGAGGTCTGATAGGAAGGATTCATCATGTTGAGACCAAAGATGGATGCTAAATTAGAATGACCCAGTTGACGAGGGATATTACCCAGGGACAAGATCTTGTAACACGAGGGAATTTTGTTTATTAAGAACCAGTTAGATGCGGGCATAACTTGATGACGAAGTATAAAAGACCGACATAACCTACAGACCTAGGGGCTCGGGGGCCGATCATAGATTAGCCTTGCCTACGTGAAAGCATAGAGCCCTCGTAGTTCTAGGAAAAGACCATGGATAAAGTGAAAAGAAGACAAATGGTGACCGATGATGATGGACTAATGCCCTGGGGGTGAATCAAATGATCAACCTTGCCTACGTGACAGTGCAGGGGCAACGTAGTTCGACTGACGGATGCGACAAGATGGGACATAGGTGAAGACCAACACGATGGATGATCCTACATGATGACACAGACATAACAATGAGGGGGACAAAAGACGTAAGCTCAGAGTGGGATGCTAAAAAGCTCAGAAATGGGGGATAGGCTAGATGGGTCGTCCAATGCTCAATCAATATTTACCAAGCGGCCTAAGATGAGATGGGTGAGGACAATAGTGTGGATGAAGGCATAAAATAACTAGGATGCCAGGTAGATAATGATTAAGCCCTCTATGGATGACACCTATTACCAGGTTTTCACCATCCACACTTATCCAAGGCGCCACCAAGAGGTGGTTTTCACCATAGGACGAATTTATTTCTCTTGACTATTTTTGGATTTTTTGACTTTTTTGATTTTTTTGATTTTTTTTGACAAATTAGGGTATGGCGAGATTTAGGCATAGAATTTCTTGAGATGCATGATATTAATGGGCTCGTCAAGGGGTTCTCCTTCAAGAGTAGTCAACCTATATGCCCCAGACCCATATTTGGCGGCTATAATATAGGGTCCCAACCAATTTGCCTCAAATTTTCCTTTCTTGTCTCGGTCTTCTTTGAGTGTCTTGAGGTAGGTAAATCTTGCCAATCAAGTGAAACCCATTGAAAATGTATGGTGCGAGGAGAATTTTGAAGATCTTGTCAAGGCATGGAATTAAATCGCATGTTGACCTGTGGAAGACACTTCTTCTAAACTACAACGTGATGTTCCAATAATAAGGCGATAATATCACCTTTCGTGGATCACTTTTAACCGAAACCCTTACCATTTGAATGTCCTCCTGACACCGCCATATGTGCCTCTAGTTAGTGTACCATGGAAGCACGGTCCTCGTGGAGACCATCGAGAGATTCCATCATACACCAAACCCGATAAAAAGCGTATACTGACGATGACTTATATCCAGGAAGAAGCGATATAGACCGAAGGATTTCGTTGGTCACGTGTAAAGATAAGGGGTATGATGTTATCATGGAGGTAGGTGTAGATGTCTTGATACCATGGGGAGGTGGGACCCACGATATCGCACACCATGTCAGTCTCAGGGATATCATATGCTGGGATTAAAAGTTGTTCTACAAGAAATTCACATTATGTCTGGTCTTTGGGCATGTCCAGCAGGGAGCCAATAGTGGCCATTGCATCAGCTGCTTTATTTCGTACCCTAGGAATCTGTTCAAATTGTATAGAGGTGAAATATTTCTTGAAATCATCCACCATGCACTTGTAGGGTAACAACTTATCATCCTTGGTTAGGAACTCATCATTAACTTGTTTGATGACTAGCAAAGAATCACCAAAGAATTTCAACTGAGTTATGTGCCACTGTTTTGCAATTTTGAGGCCGGTGAGGAGAGCTTCATATTCTGCCATATTATTGGTACATGGGAATGCTATCCTGAATGACTTGGGAATGTAGTCACCTTGAGGGGTAACTAATAAAATTTCTGCCCCCGATCCATTGTGTGTATATGATCCATCAAAATACAGTGTCCACGTGGGGATCTCATCAATGGAGAAGACTTCTTCATCAAGAAATTCTGTGATTAATGGATGAGTATCAACTAGAGGAGCTTCTGCTAATTGATCTGTGATTATCTATCCTTTAATAGCCTTGTGGTCCACATATTCTATGTTGAATTCACTGAGGAGCATGACCCACTTAGCCATGCGGCCAGTCAGAGTGGTTCTAGATAACAGATACATCAATGGATCGATCTTGGCAATTAATTTAACTGGATGGCTAAGCATGTAATGTCGAAGCTTATGTGTGCTGAAGACGAGTGCAAGGCAAGATTTTTCCATGGGGGAGTAGTTTAGCTCGTAGCCAACCAATGTCCGACTGATGTAGTAGATTGCCCTCTCTTTCGATGACTCATCATGTTGTGCCAACAATGCCCCCAACGTGACTGAAGTGGCGGAGATGTAAAGCAAGAGGGGTTTTCCAGGAATAGGTGGCATCAATATCGGGGGATGGGATAAATATTCCTTAATTTTATCGAAGCCCAACTGACACTGCTGGTTCCATTGGAAGGTGGAATCTTTTTTCAGGAGATGAGTGAATGGCTGACACTTATCTGCCAGCTGGGCTATGAATCGACGGATGGACTGCATTTTCCCCTGGAGGCTTCTTAAATGTTTGAGATTGCGTGTAGGTGGCATGTCCAGGATAGCCTTTACCTTGGCAGGATCAACCTCAATGCCCCTGCGAGAGACTGTGAAACCCAGCAACTTTCCTGAAGTGACCCCAAAGACACACTTTTTTGGATTTAGCTGCAACTTGTAGTGCTCTATCCGCTCAAATATCTTTTTCAGGATGGCAGCATGTTCTGCTCGTGTTCTGGATTTTCCTAACAGGTCATCGACATAGTCCTCCATGGCAAGTATGTATGAGGTCATGGAAGATGGCCGTCATTGCCCTCTAGTATGTTGCCCCCACTTTTTGAGACCAAAGGGCATAACATTGTAACAAAAAGTGCCCCAACGTGTTGTGAAGGTGGTCTTATGCTGGTCCTCAGGTGCGATTCGGATCTGATTATAACCAGAGCAGCCATCCATAAGGGATAACATCTCATGTCCTGCTGTCAGGTCGACCAACATATCAATGTTAGGCAAGGAAGTCATCTTTTGAGGGCTTTGTTAAGATCCACAGAAATACGTGTGGCATGAATGTCTCCATTTGGTTTGACAGCAGAATTACTATATTGGAGATCCCACTGAGTAGTCAATCGGTCACGATAAAACCATACTCTAACAACTTCTCAATTCCTTTTAACTATAGCGGCCAGCTTACGGAATCATTTTGCATAGACTTTTGTTGTAGTCTTGGCATCCAGGGTGAATGTCTAGAAGTGATGAACCACTAAGTGGGGGTCTAAGCACATGTCTAAACTATGACCAAGCAAAGTTAATGATTCCCCCTTGGAGTAGCTGCACGATGATCGGATATTCTTGCTCTGAGAGTGACTTAGCTACATAGGTGATTTTAGGACTTTCAGCAGTTCCCAGATTGACTTCTTGAGTCTCTTCAATCAAAATGATAGTCCAGGCGGAATGGCGGAGTTCCCATAAAGGGAGAAGATGAACATCTCCATCATCTAGTGCCTCTTCAAAGTTTTCGCCATCAGATGCATCCTTTATTTTTACTTTTTCAAGGTCACGAAGTGCCTCAGGCAGGTTTTCACTAGATGACCGTTTGTTATTTTTCCTATTCTCATTTTTGTGACTAGAGTGTTCATCCTCCCCAATCCCATATAGGTTGACATATATCATTGGAACATACTATAGCAGTGTGCAATCCGTGGGTCTTCCCAATCAATAAGCTCAAGGTGGCAAAGGGATAGGCTAATAGTGCAGACGGATAGGCATTCAAACATAGAGGATAGGTCAGTGTGATCGACGTCATCGTACGCACGTATGATGGATTCCTCCTCGGGTATGTCTTCCAATAAACCCTTGTCCACAATGACACTATTGGAAGCATTAGACGATGTTTCGGGGCCTTTCTGCTTTCTGTCATACCCAATGCCTATGTTTTTTGGTAGCTGAGACGTATCAATGGGTTGCAACCGCCCTTGTTCTTCTTTTCCTAGGCCCCTGCCTTGATAATTATGCTTTGCCACGAACTTTGTTGGCCAGGGGTACTTTTCTTGAAAGTATTCCTTTAGAGGAGTTTCTGGCTGGTGTTCTTCTCAGTAGACCCATTGGCTTATGTCCTCTTCTGGTGCGTCTATCTTGATACTCGGGGATCTGAAAGTGGTGGTAGGGATGTTTTTACCCCTGAAGGTGATAGTCTTGTCTTCCTTTGGGGTAGCATGCGAAGGTTGACCATACTCGTGCGGTGATAGCGGCATGGTCACTACATTAAGAGTAGTATGCATTTCGTACTCGCCACACCCTTTGTCAATGATCTGGACTTTTGTGACTGTAGGATCAGTGGTGGAGAATGGAGTGGTTATCACGGTGGATGGTGGATTAGTGGATGATGATTGGGATGCCCCCATTTCAACCCTAGGACAATAATGTAAATGGAGAAATGATGCTTCTAAAGCAAGGAAATATTCAAATGGTTGAGGGTCGGCATAGATGGTGACCTCTTGTCCATTGACTGGGAATTTTAGGCACTGATGGTAGGTGGAGGGGATGGCTTGCATAGCATGGAGCCATGGATGGCCGAGGAGGAGATTATATGGCAAGTCCAGATCAAGGACATGGTAGGTAATGTACTGAACCACCGGTCCCACTTGGACAGGAATATTGATGATCCCTTCTGAATTCCTTTCTGCATTATCATAAGCCTTGATTGTGATGATTTGATTACTCAAATCCGCTTGAGTATACCCCACTTGTTTTATGAATTTTAGAGTGCACAAGTTGAGGGCAGAGCCATTATCGACCAAGACTCTTTTTATTTTATGTCGGGCAACCACGACTTCAATATGTAAGGGGCGATTGTGATTGACATCAATGTTTGACATATCGTTTTGGCTGAAGTGCAGTTGGTGAGATGAAGCTAGGTGTCCTACCAAGGCTTGGAACTATGTAGGATCAATGTTATTAGGCACATGGGTTTCCTGTAGGGCTCTGTTGAGGATTTCTTGATGCACAGGGGAAGACTTAAGTAAATCCAAAATGGAGATATGTGCAGGGGTCTTTCCTAAGTGATCAAGGATGTTGTATTGGGAGGTTACAGGAGTCGATTGGGCGGGTGCAGAGGCTACAGGAACGGTGATGCGGGCTCGTCGTGTAGTAACAACACATTGAGGGTCTTTAGTTTTGACCTGTATCATGGATACACGAGGTTCTACCTACTCAATGTAATGAATAATACCCTCATAATTGAGGGGTACATTCTTATAACTCACGTTATTTTTGCTATTGTTTTGAGGATTACTGTTGGAGGTGCTTGGGCCTTGATTATGGTTTGGAAAGGCATTTTGATATATCTGCAATTGAGCATTGGATGATGGAGCTTGACTGGGGTCAACCTTGATATCACCTCGATCGATGAGATCTTGGACGTAGTTTTTTAGACCTTGACACTTATTCAAAGAGTGTCCTTTGATTTTATGGAATTCACAATATTCATTTTCCCTAAACCATGCGGGCTTAGGTTTGGATTCGTCGAGTGGCTTGGTGACAAGGTACGTGATCGGATAGTTGATCTGTAATAGCTTATTGAAGACGACACTCAAGGGTTCTCCTAATTGAGCATACTGGCATTTTGTGTTCCCTTGGTTATTTTGATTGGACTGTTGGGGAGGATGAGGTGTCCCTTGCGGTACAGATATGGCATTAGGTATGGATTGTTGTGGTCTCTGGGATGTGTTGGCCACGTGGACATGTTTGGTATCAGTAACACCGTCATTGACTGCATTTTTGTTCTTGTTCCAAAAATGTGGCTTATCGTTGAATGACTTTTCCTTATCTTAATTATATATTTTGATGTGTCCCTTAGCAACAAGGCAACGCTCAAGGATGGGTCCCTTCTCTACTACCTCTGCGAAAGTGGTGACACAATGTAATCTAAAGTTATGAGCCATGTCAGGATGAGAATTCTCCACGAAGAGGGTGACCATGTCCTTTTCTTTCAAAGGGGTTTTCATTCGGCTTGCTAGGGCATGCCACCTTTGGAGGTAGTTAATAAAGGTTTCACCTTCACGTTGTTTTTCTTTGAGGAGATCCAAGGTATCGGTATCTTTCTCCAAATTGAAGGAGAAGTAGGAGACAAACTTTTCTGACAGGTCTACAAAATATTTTATAGATCCCTTTTCGAGGGTCATGAACCACCCTAGGGCGTTGCTTGCCAGACTCTGAGGAAACAGGCGCAAGAGATAGTTGTCATTGTGGATAACTTCTTGACACTGGGAGTAAAACTCCTGTAAGTGGGCCTTAGGATCTTTGTTCCCTTTATATTTGTCAAACTTTGGCATTTCAAAATGTTTGGGGAAGGGAATCAATGAGATGGAGGGATCAAACGGATATGGGCATATATCTTCAAACTTGAATGATTGTTTGCTAGTCCCTGCCTAGAGATCTTTCAGAGCAGCTTTGATTTCTAGTATGTCCGCATTGGCCGGTGTGTTGGATGGATATTGATGGTAGGATGATTGTGGATTCTGAGATAATGTTTGGAGATGGGCATATGGATAATGAGGAGGTGGTATCTCCTACTGATACGCCAAGGGACCTTGGTGATAAAGAGGTTGGTGTTGCGAGATGGGATATGGATTGGTCAGGTAGTTATGGGTGGCATATTGTTGGGAAGTGTGGAGAAGGTGTTGTTGATTAGCTTGCGGATATTGGGGGTGCTGATGTGACTATTGTGATGCCACATAGGATGGTTGTTGTTGATATTGTTGCTGGATATAATAGTTGTAATGATGGGGTGGTTGTTGATGTATAGTTGGCGGCTGTGGTGGGTGAGATGGGATGTTATGTGGTGGTTGCGCTTGTGGGCGTAAGATGGATGCAAGGAATGGAGATATGGTCGGGGCTGAAGGCCTAGGTTGATTTCCTTGCGGTTGATGCTGTGATGGTTGTGTTGAAAATAGGGGATTGACCAATGGTTGTTGTTGAGGTAGAGGTGCGGTTGAGATGTTTTGCGAGGGAGGTTGTTGAGCACTAGTGGGAGCATAGGATTGGGGAGGTTGTTGGGATATGAATGACGATGGTGGGGGGATGTTGGATGATGATGGTGGAGGGATGTTGGATTGGGATGGTTGTTGAGGTACAAATGACGATGGTGGAGGATTTGTAGCCCCAAGAGGTGGGGGAAAGGTAGCGAAAAGGCTGCCCCCAGTGTTGACAGGAGGCGGGTTTGAGAGGAGTGGTGCTGGTAGCATTAATGGTTGTGGTTGTGAGACATTTTGTGGCATGCCATAGGCAAAAGGATCATTGGGATCAATGGTTTGGGGTGTTCCTATGACCGAGATGGTGGGATGTGTGGGATTGCCAATGGGATACAGGACAGCGTTGCCAAATTCAGGTTGATGCCAACCTTCTACGAAAGGAACATTGGGGACATACGAGCTACTGGGGATGTCATGTGAACCTTGGGGGACATTAGATGTGGAGGTGCCATACTTGGATAAGTTGACACCTGACGATAGCTTGACACCTTTGTCAATCAAGTGAGCCAAGATTTTGTCACCATGTCTTTCGAGAAGGCGTTCTGTCATTTGTGCATTAACAGGGTTGCTGAAATGTTCCTCGAATGTGAGCTCAGGTTGATCAACCATGTTTTCCTCCCCAGGTGGTGACGTGTTTTGACCATCCACATTGGATTGTGATGAGGTGCCATTGTGGGGATCGTGAGGGATGTTAGCACCATAGTTAGGATCTGATGAGATGTTTACTGTGTTGGTGGGATTTTGAGGGTTGTTTGATTAGGCATTCAGGGCTTGTTGGTCGGCCATCTTCTTTGCCTATGATCGAGTCTGAACAGGCATGCAAGATGATGAGATGGATCAAGATATTAGAAAGACCTAGATGATGAAAGATTGATTCGATTTGATGGGAGATTAGCTAGTGACGATCGGTCAAACCGGCGTGGATTGATTTGATGAAATCGGATTGGATTGATTGATAGACACTGGATTAGTCTATGTTTTGAATCTCGATTGGGATGGATTTGATGATGTGGGGGTTGGATTGATCTGATGATTAAGATTGATTTGATGATAAATATGATGAAGACTGAAATCCACAACCAAGTTTAAGAAGGATCCTTGGTAACACTAGGTGTTTAATTGACGGGTAGATGTATGATAACAACACCGAATCCAACTTGAGATAGAAGCGGATTGATTGGGTTGAGAAGGATGACCGACCTAAGACGGATAACGATCCTAAGTCAGTTATGATGATTATGATTAGGGATGAACACCTAGGTCAACTCGGATGATAACTCCAACAGGGCTTATATGGAATAACGGAGATCGGAGATGAAAGCAGATTTAGGATGGATGGGGAGTGTCAGAGGACAGACAACTGGCTCTCGGAACGAAGGAACGGGAGCTCAGAACAAACAAAAGAGTGTTCGAGATGATTGACTCTCGAAACGAGGGTATGAAGACTCAGAACAGACGTTCGGATGTTCATTTAGGATGGTGGATGATCATATCAATGTTCAAAACAGAGAGACAAGGGATGCCAAGTGATAATATAGGCTGACCAAAGGTTAGGTCCGCCACTCTGTAAGGACAGGTCTGCCACTCTGTAAGGACAGATCTGCCACTCTGTTAGGACAAGTCCGCCACTTTGTAAGGACAAGTCTGCCAAAGGATTAGGACAGGTTCGCCACTTTGTAAAGATAGGTCCAGCAAAGGATTAGGACAGGTCCGCCAAAGGATTAGGACAGGTCCGCCACTTTGTTAGGATAGGTCCACCACTTTGTGAGGACAGGTCCGCCAAAGGATTAGGATAGGTCCACCACTTTGTTAAGTTTTAGGCCTGACTTTTTGATGGATGGGTAGGGAAAAGGACCCAAAATATAGCAAACATGAAAAGAATTTGGCCAAACTGATAATGACTAGTTTTGCACGAGAAAGACAATTCAGACAGCACAACCCTAAGATTAGTAGAGATGGGTATGGCCAACAAAGTCTTCTACTCTAGGATGAACATGGTTGCTAAGGAGTCCTCGATATACACCCAGTACATGAGGCCCAAACCGTGAACACCAACCCGTTACAAGCGTGAGTCGGGAACCTTAGCGAGATACTAAAGGCTCGGACCAACTCTTCACGTCATCCTGACACTTTTCCAATTACAACATGGTTGGATTGAGGTACAAATTTCACTCTCCCCCCTTTATATACCCCGTCGGTACGCGTGGTTGGAATCATCCCTTGGGGTGATGAAATCCCCAAGCAGGTCCCACTAAAAAAATGAAAAAAAGGGGTGACCCAAAGGACTTGGAAAGCTATGATTTCTCATCACCCAGGATTGCCAAATGGCGCAAGGGGATTGGATACGTCGAATAGCCTTCCACAAACATGCCAAAAGGTTTATTGACCCTTTTTAATTAAACTATGTGCCTAATTTACCAAAGACAATCGGTAAAAACTTGAAATTTCACCTTTGGAGGGCAGGACACACGCCACTCGTGAGGAGGTCATACTCTGTGGAGATGGAGTCGACCACTCACGGCAGGGGCAGTGCACTTACTCTGTGGGGCAGTCGCCCGGCGGGGCAGTCCGCTCACTGAGACAGTCACGCCACTCGGGGCAGGTCCACCGGAGAATGATCGCCCTGATAGGGCGAGGTCCACCCACTTACGCATGGCAGGTTTGTTGCTCTGAGGCCGAGGTCCATACTCTGTCGAGATAGGTCAGCCACTCTATAACGGGACACTGCAAAATGCAAAAATATGGCAGTGAAAGAAAGGAGCCCATTTGTAGGTCCCCATGCCAAAAATATGTGATAGGTCGAATGTGAGCGTTTGAAAACAAGCAGCAAATAAAAGTGCAAATAAACACCAAAACAACCTACACCTCAAGATTAGCCTAAGTTGGAAACAACACAGATAAAAGCAACAAATGGAACTTATACCTTGTCTCGAATCGATCCTTTGGTTGGCCCTTCGATCTTTGATGTGTATGCTCCTTGGATGGAAAGATATGCAAACTAGATGAGGATGTGAGGATGGATGGAAATGGATGAAACATGAAAATGGCTAAGTGTAGATTGAGAAACAAAATTGCAAGAGTTTGGCTAGCAAAATGATCTCCCTTAAAATGAGAGAAAAGAGGGGTATTTATAGGATTTTGAGAATTCCTAGAAGAAATGGACGGCAAGATTGAGCCACCAATGATCAAGATGTAGGGCTAAGGTGAGTTGAGAACTCACAAGCCCTCACATCTTGACATGTAGCATGTGATATAGCCCTAAAAGGTGAAGTGGACATGAGGTGGAAGGAGAAAGTACATGACATGGAGGGGGGTACAAAGTACCTTGGGATTGGACAAGATCTCCTCATAAAGGAGGTCATTGTCCCCATGTGGGTGAGAGGACATGTGAGGAATTAAAAATTCCTCAAATATTCTCATGGGGAGATGGGAAAGAATAAAGAATAAGTGAAGGACATGTGGGAAGAAGTGAAGGAATTAAAAATTCCTTTTGAGTGCCTTGGGGGATTAAAAGGTGAATTAAAAATTCACATGGGGAAGTGGAGTGTCTTGCCTAAAAGGAGAAAGCCTTTAATAAGGTTGACTTAATGACACATGCCATAAATGGGAGGAGGATTAGGTTAGACTAACCAAATGATTAAGGTTGTGCAAGTACTTAGTTAGATGGACTAATGATTCATTAAAAGCAAGTGGGAGATTATGGAGGATGTGACCCTAATGATGATTAAGGGTGTGTACATGCTAACTCTAGTTAATTAGAAGAAGATGAAGTAATTAAGATGGATTAGAAACCCACTTGCAAAAGTTGGAGGATGTGACCATGAGAGAGAAAAGAGGAATTAAAAAATGAATTTTAATTCCAAAAGGGGAATATGACTAAATTAAATAAAATGGTATATTTATTTAATTTAGAGGAGGAAGAGGGGTAAAGTATTTATTAAATTAAATACTTTAGGACCCTTATGTAAGATGCAGGGTATTAATTAAACAAATGGTTTAATTAATATTAACATATGAGATAAGCAACTGGATGAATAAGGAGACGTGTTTGATCATATGGAAGTGATCAAATTGGACATCTACAGTTTGTAAGGGGTTTGGGGTCATTATGTGATGGGTTGCTAGAAGTTGTCATTTGTGCATAAGTGTTGTAAAAGTTGCATAGCAATTTTTGTGTTTTTGAGCTTTAAGGAAGTTCAACGGCCAAGGAATTTAAAAGTTAGTTTGTAACTATTGGGGCAGGCTTGGGAAGGCATAAAAATCCTGATTTCATTGTTGAAGGAGGTTGGTTGATGTAATTTTGAAGTTTTGAATAAAAGCTCTTATTTTCTGTGTTTTCAAGGTAAAATTTGTTGCTACAGCCAACAGTACGGCCTTGTATGGTCCGTAGGTGAACATTCATGCATTGAAATTGATGGAAATCTAAACTCTTGTCATTTTGTATCTTATTTCATCTGATTTCACCAAGTATTGAGTGAGTTAGAGTAGGTTTTCAAAAAACTGTCTTGAAACCTTGGTTTTGAGGGTTTGAGAGTAACAATAATGTTTTGAGACCCATTCCACCAATGAAAAATGCTTGGTAATTGGTGGAATGGATGTAGGTAGGTTGTATTTTATGTTTTTGAAGTTGGCAGGAGTAGGGATGAGGATTTGGGAAAATTTGGTTGACGCCCTAGTTGATTTTCTTCATGTTTTAAGCAAAGAATGATGCATAGAGATTAAGGTTTGATGAAAGACTCTTGGAAAGTTGTTTAAAATGATAAAAAGTGTTTCTATAGACCTTGTTTGACATGATTGGAGGTTTGGTTTAAAGATTGGAATCCAATAGAGTGATAACCTTTTTGTTGCCCTCTCAAACTAGCCTAAATAGGCCATTGTTCAAGTGTAGCAACAGAAAATAAAGGGTCATGTTCCAAAGGAACCACCCCTACAATTTTGATATGTTGTGAAACTCCCAAAAAGGTATCTTGAATGGCAATTGGTTTCTAGGTTTGAGGCTTGGTTAGCAAATTAGGTCCAAAAAGGAGTGTTTATTGTGCTACAAGGAATAAGGGCAGTTTCTGAAGGAAATCACGGTGTTTGAGGAGTTAAGACTTTGGTAAAGGGTTGATTGAGTTAGATTGTGTTTTCTCACCCTGTTTTTCATCACAGACCTACAAACAAGAACTTGTGGAAGGTGTGTGAGTCTAACCATGAGGCAATACTTGACACAATAAAGAGTAGAGCAGATCCAAATGGTTCGTTGGATTCATTTGTAAGCATGTACATTGAATTTGTAAAGTCATGTTAAATTAATATATTATAAAGTTAAGTATGCACATTTATTATAAAGTTTCAATTTTTTAAATCACATTATTTCCCAGTTTTTAAAATGACTTCATATTTGTATCTTAGACTAAAACTCAAACTTACACTATGTATCACACCTCTTCAAGTTACTTGATGTTGTCCTTTTATGCAACTCATGTACATCATATTTGATGTGGTTCTTTAGCAAGAAGGGAAAACCCTATGATTGAAAGAAGGAAAACCCTATATTTTCCTTTGATGTTGTGCTCCTTTCTATGAGTCTTGCCTTGTCTATGAGACCACATTTCTAATTGTAAAAAATAGATTTTTCTAGTTTATATTCATATCGCCGATTACAATGCATTGCACATATTTCAAACTCAAAGCATTACTTCACATTGCATAACTAATAACTAGGAGTAGCTTCCAATTGCATTTTCTTGTAAAAAATAGAGTTTTGTAGTTGATATTCATATCGCTGATTACATTGCATTGCACATCTTTCAAACTCAAAGCATTACTTCAGATTGCATAAATAATAACTAGGAGCAGCTTCCAATTGCATTTAATTGAAAAAAATAGATTTTTGTAGTTTATATTCATATCGTTGATTACATTGCGTTGCACATCTTTCAAACTCAAAGCATTAATTCACATTACATAACTAATAACTAGGAGTAGCTGCCAATTGCATTTGGTTATAAAAAGTATATTTTTGTAGTTTATACTCATATCACTGATTACATTGCATTGCACATCTTTCAAACTCAAAGAATTACTTCATATTGCATAACTAATAACTAGGAGCATCCACCAATTGCATTTGGTTGTAAAATTATTTAGTAGACATGTATGAAAAATGTGATAGTAGTGAACTGTTTAAAAAAATGGCTCAAAGAAATGTGGTCTCATGGTGATGGAATGTCATGACAAGCCATAGCCATTCCATCACCATGAGACCACAATTCTTTGAGGCATTTTTTAAAATAGTTCACTGCCTTGTCTATGCTACAACATTTTTCATACATGTCTACCAAAGCATTTTATCTTGCTACTATGGCTAAAATCCTAAAAATAGGTGCTTTCGAACAAGCTATAGATTTTGGTAGTTTGTATTCATATCGCTGATTACATTACATTGCACATCTTTCAAACTCAAAGCATTACTTCACATTGCATAACTAATAAGTAGGAGCAGCTTCCAATTGCATTTTGTTGTAAAACATAGATTTTTGCAGTTTATGGTCATATCACTGATTACATTCCATTGCACATCTTTCAAACTCAAAGCATTACTTCACATTGCATAACTAATAAGTAGGAGAAAACTGCCAATTGCATTTGGTTGTGAAAAATAGATTTCTATAGTTGATGTTCATATCACTTATTGCATTGCATTGCACATCTTTCAAACTCAAAGCATTACTTCACATTACATAACTAATAACCAGCAACAGCTGCCAATTGCATTTGGTTGTAAAATGCTTTGGTAGACATGTATGAAAAATGTGGTAGCATAGAAAAGGAAATGAACTGTTTAGAAAAGTTTCTCAAAGAAATATGGTCTCATGGTGATGGAATTCCATGACAAACCAATGATATTGGCTTGACATGGAATTCCATCACCATGAGACCACATTTTTTTGAGGCACTTTTCCAAACAATTCATTGCCTTGTCTATGCTACCACATTTTTCATACATGTCTACCAAAGCATTTTATCTTGCTGCTATGGCTAAAATCCTAAAACAAGTGCTTTCAAACAAGCTGTATATTTTTGTATTTTATATTCATATTGCTCATTACATTGCATTTCCCATATTTCAAACTCAAAGCATTACTTCACATTGCATAGCTAATAACTAGGAGCAGTTGCCAGTTGCATTTGGTTGTAAAAAATAGATTTTTGTAGTTGATCTTCATATCTCTAATTACATTGCATTGCACATCTTTCAAAATCAAGGAGTAGCTGCCAATTGCATTTGGTCGTAAAATGATTTGGTAGACATGTATGAAAAATGTGGTAGCATAGACAAGGAAGTGAACTTTTTGAAAAAAATCCTCAAGGAAATGTGGTCTCATGGTGATGGAATGCCATGACAATTAGTGTATCTTGCTACTATGGATAAAATCCTAAAACATGTGCTTTCAAACAGGGTATAGATTTTTGTAGTTTATATTCATATCGTTGATTACATTGCATCGCACATCTTTCAAACTCAAAAAATTACTTCACATTGCATAACTAATAAGTAGGAGTAGCTTCCAATTGTATTTGGTTGTAAAAAATATATTTTTGTAGTTTATATTCATATCCTTGATTACATTACATTGCACATCTTTCAAACTCAAAGCATTACTTCACATTGCATAACTAAGAAGTAGGAGCAGTTGCCAATTGCATTTGGTGTTAAGAAATAGATTTGTGCAGTTCATATTCATATCACTGATTACATTGTATTGCACATCTTTCAAACTCAAAGCATTACTTCACATTGCATAACTAATAACTAGCAGCAGCTTCCAATTGCATTTGGTTCTAAAATGCTTTGGTATACATGTATGAAAAATGTGGTAGCATAGACAAGGCAATGAATTGTTTATAAAATACCTCAAAGAAATGTGGTCTCATGGTGATGGAATGCCATGACAAGCCATAGCATTTCTTTGAGGCATTTTTCCAAACAATTCATTTCCTTGTCTATGCTACCACATTTTTCATACATGTCTACCAAAGCATTTTATCTTGCTGCTATGGCTAAAAGCCTAAAATAGGTGCTTTCCAACAAGTTGTAGTTTTTTGTAGTCTATATTCATATCATTGATTACATTACATTGCACATCTTTCAAACTCAAAGAATTACTTCACATTGCATAACTAATAACTAGGAGCAACTGTCAATTGCATTTGGTTGTAAAAAATAGATTTGTGTAGTTGATATTCATATCATTGATTACATTGCATTGCACATCTTTCAAACTCAAAGCATTACTTCAAATTGCATAAGAAATCACTAGGATCAGCTACCAATTGCATTTAGTTGTAAAATGCTTTGGTTGCATGTATTAAATATGTTGTAGCTATTGCTTTTCATGGTATTCCATCACCATGAGACCATATTTCTTTGATGCATTTTTCTAAACAGTTCATTGCCTTGTCTATGGTACCACATTTTTCATACATGTCTACCAAAGCATTTTATCTTGTTGATATGGCTAAAATCCTAAAAAAGGTGCTTTCAAACAAGCTATATATTTTTTCAGTTTATATTCATATCACTTATTACATTGCATTGCACATCTTTGAAACTCAAAACATTACCTCACATTACATAACTAATAACTAGGAGCAACTACCAATTGCATTTGTTTGATAAAATGCTTTGGTAGACATGTATGAAAAATGTGGTAGCATAGAAAAGGCAATGAACTATTTGAAAAAATGCCTCAAATAAATGTGGTCTCATGGTGATGTAATGCCATGATAATTTCTATGGCTTGTCATGGAATTCCATCACCATGAGACCACATTTCTTTGAGGTATTTTTTCATACAGTTCATTACCTTTTCTATGCTACCACATTTTTCATACATGTCTACCAAAGCATTTTATCTTGCTGCTATGACAGAGTGTAAAATAGGTTCTTTCGAACAAGCTATAGATTTTTGTATTTTATATTCATATCGCTGATTACATTGCATTACACATCTTTCAAACTCAAAGCACTACTTCAATTTGTATAGCTGATAAGTAGGAGTAGCTTCCAATTGCATTTGGCTATAAAAAATAGATTCTTGTAGTTTATATTCATATCACTGATTACATTTCATTGAAAATATTTCAAACTCAAAGCATTACTTCACATTGCATAACTAATAAGTAGGAGTAGCATCCAATTGCATTTGGTTGTAAAAAATAGATTTTTGTAGTTTATATTCATATCATTGATTACATTGCATTGCACATCTTTCAAACTCAAAGCATTACTTCACAGTGCATAACTAATAACTAGGAGCAACTGCCAATTATATTTGGTTGTAAAAAATAGTTTTTATAGTTTATATTCATATCACTGATTACATTGCATTTCAAATCTTTCAAACTCAAAAAATTACTTCACATTCCATAACTAATAACTAGGAGCAACTGCCAATTGCATTTGGTTGTAAAATGCTTTGGTAGACATGTATGAAAAATGTGGTAGCATAGACAACACAATGAACTGTTTGGAAAAATACTTCTAGGAAATGTGGTCTCATGGTGATGGAATTCCATGACAAGCCATAAACATTGGCTTGTCATGGCATTCCATCACCATGAGACCAAATTTCTTTGAGGCATTTTTCCAAACAGTTCATTGCCTTGTTTTTGCTACCACATTTTTCATACATGTCTACCAAAGCATTTTATCTTCTTGCTATGGCTAAATGCCTAAAATAGTTGCTCTTGAACAAGCTATATATTTTTGTAATTTATATTCATATCGTTGATTACATTGCATTGCACATCTTTCATACTCAAAGCATTACTTCACATTGCATAACTAATAACTATGAATAGCTGCCAATTGCAATTGTTTGATAAAATGCTTTGGTAGACATGTATCAAAAAATGTGGTAGCATAGACAAGGAATTGAATTGTTTGCAAAAATTCCTCAAAAAAATGTGGTCTCATGGTGAGGGAAGGCTTGTCATGGAATTCCATCACCATGAGACCACATTTATTTGAGGCATTTTTTAAACAGTTCATTGCCTTGTCTATGCTACCATATTTTTCATACATGTCTACCAAAGCATTTTATCTTGTTGCTATGGATAAAAGCCTAAGACAAGTGCTTTCGAACAAGCTATGGATGCTTGGAAAAATACGTTCTTTTATTTGAATGTTACACAAAACTCCTATGATGTGTTTAGTGTACTCATTCATGAAACATGATTGAGTGGCATTGATTCTTTTGCATGGTGATTACATACAAAAGGTTTGATGTAGCCTTAAAAAAAAACCCATGCAACTCAATTATGTATATACCATTAAAACCTTCAAACAAACTCCATACAACTCAATATTGTTGAACCATGATACATGAAAAAACTCATTATGCACACCATAAGTTTTTGATGCAACCCTCAAACAAAACCCACACTTGACTTGATGACATTTATGTCATTATACAATAATCATGATAAAAAAATAAGACATGAGTCAACCATGATGCATGAAAAAACACTATATGCACACCATGTGAGTGTGATACAACCATTAAACTAACCAAATACAACTCCGTGAAATGCATGTTATTTTACCCTCCACATAAAATTTGTATCATCATAATTCACAACAATGAATGTTGCTAACCATAATGCATAAATAAGCACACTAGGAATACCATATAGGCTTGATGCACGCTAGTTATAATGCACACTTCACACAAAAGAAATAACACTCATACGATATTGTCATTTATGTCAATCAACCTTGACCCACACCAAACTTCAAATAAAACCTATACAATTCACTGACATACATGTTAGTACCTTCAAATCAAACCTATCATACAACTCTATATGTGTCACTACATCCTTCATACAAAATCCATGCAATCATGTAGGAATCAATTGAACTTAACTATGATGTATAAAAAAGAAAACCAAGCATTCCATACAAATCTAGGGCCCCTCTACAATAACCTCTCTCAGTTTTTGATATCTCTGAGCCATTTTCCCGGTGTGTCGATATTTTAGTTGATGGAAAAAACATCAAATGCATGCAGTGTAAAGTTGTAAGGTGGTGTAAATTTCATTCTATTCGTCACGTGACCAAATCAACAGTTCCAACACATCTGGATGGGTAGGTTTACGCTAGGAAATGTCCTCTTTCATACCCAAACATGTTGAAGTGGTCTGAGCTACAATGCACCGATGATATCTCTTAAGAGACCAAAGTGCATAAAGGCAGCAAACTTTGAAAAGTTGTTACTCAGAAACAATAGCACTTAGAAACATTTCATCTAAAGATATGAGATCATGTAGTTCCCCTCTACAATAACCTCTCTCTACAATATTGACTCTTGGATGAAGCCAATCCATGAAGCAGCATTCAGATGGTCTTTCACACCCTCAGGTAGTTGATACAATGAAAAAACTATGCTCTCCAATACCAAAATATGCAGAAACCCTAGGTTTCCTTCTCCAAGAGAAGAGCTCTCCAAACGCACAAGTATAAAATGATCCAATGATACCTTTTTCATTTCTTTTGGTGCCTTTTATACTCAACTCCAAAATGGGGTCAATTTCTCTTTAGAAGCCTCTTTTAAATTATTTAAATGATATTTAATATTTTCCTTTCACTTTAATAAATGGGCGCTCAAATAATAATAATATTTAATGTACTTTAAGTGACCTTTTTGAGGGTCATGGCCCCATTAGACATAAAGTGAGTTTAAAACTTTATAATTACACTTTATAAATAATTATTAATAAATTAATCACTTTATTAATAATTAAAATAACATAACTCCACAAATAATCATTATTTCTCAATTCCGTCTCAACCTGGGAGTTAACCATTGTATCCAATGTGTATCCAACTACCTCACTAAAAATAGTAAGGGTCCCCCTCGAACATCCACTGACTTACTATAAATAGTAAGTCACTCAAAGCAGAACCAGAAACCTCTGAATATCACTGCCTCAGAAAATATGAAGGATCTGGAGAGATAAACACTTAAAATTGCCATTTGAAGAGCTCCATAACGCCCAAACTAGACCCTTTAATCAACCACACTAGCCTACAAGGGTCAAATGATAGGATAATCCTTTGAAATCTGATGCTCATGAAAATGGGGACATTACAGCTGCTCATCTCAACTAGGAAGCTGAATGTAGTCAAGTGCGCCTATTACATAAAAATGTGTGAACTTTGTATACTTTCTTTAAAAATTCCATGAACATTACCTCATCTATTGGATATCTTGGTAGCATGAATGGATCACCTGAGAAGCCATACACCCTAATGTAGGAGAACGTGGGAAATTGGATAAACCAATTAGCCCACTAAGCTGCCATTACCAATCTAGCATCCACTAAAATTTGTACATGTAACTCATTATCTAAATGTTGCATAGTATGCATCAAGAATACATCATTCACCCCCCTGTAATGTCGCTCAGATTCTGAAAATTCCAAATGTGGGAAATGATCATACACATGTTGAATACCCAAAGTTCCAATGACATTTAAACCTCTAAAATTTCCTTGACAGGCCATTAGATATACGAGGTAAGATATCATATCGAACTCATGGGCCTTGAAGAACTTTGTCATCTGACGGTGGAGATTGTTACTGATCAAAGTTGGCTAGTCATAGTGTTATGTTTTGTCAATAATTTGGGAAATGATGTAAAATATCCAAGGCTGAAATTTATTTTCCTCTACTTGACCTGTGACTCGATTGAGCAAAGTGATCATAATTGTGAATTCATCCTTGAACTCACCACACCCTACATTCTTCGGTAAATTATTATGCTTCTCTTTAAGCCACTTTTGTGCAACTCTTTTCCGATATTTCTCCTTTTGCTCATACCACACCTTTTCACATTCTTCAATCGATATGATAGTTTTTTGTCCATGGTGGTATTGAGAAACATTTCACAATATTGTCTGGCCTGAGGTTGCAAATAGTATGCCCATTTGCTGATCGAATTTCTCATGAAGTTGGATTGTAATGCTTAACACAAGTAATTATGAATTCAAGGCTCTACACTGAGATGGGGATTGAAGCTGTTGCAAGCAACCTAGATTGACCAAGATTCCTAACTACAATGTTTCATGTGTCTTCCAAAGCACGCAAATCAAGCACTGGAGTCACATGATACAAGTAATTTTTAAATGTTCTCAAGAAATCGTGGAGTAACACTAATTTGGTTATGATTTCTATTGGAGAATATTGCATGTTAAAAAAATTGAATTTTGACTGTAAACACGCCTATGCTTGGAAAAGTTTTCAGCAGACTTTTGAAAATAAGTTGTTGATTTTTCTCGAAAAAAGCAGATTCCTAAAAAAAAAGGCTAAGGTCTGGGTTTTGTAGACAATCACATTTTGAAGAGACCTAGATCATCAAATTTTGAAAAAGTTGAGGGCTTCTCGAAAAAGTGTCGAAAAAGAAAAATTTTGGGAATATTAAATTTCCCAATCTTCAATAGGAGAAAAAAGTAGATGGACCTAGATCGATGAAAACTGAAAAAGCAGACCGCATGTTTCAGAAATGTGACGCCCTAGAAGATTGGACCATGAAAAAGCGTGCCTCTATGCTTCCCAATTTTAAATCCATGAAAAACACTGAAAAAGCACTTCGTTTGAGCCTCCAAATCTTGATGAGAAGAAAATTATATTTTTCTTCATCTAAATTCCAACCTGCAAAATATGAAGAATGAATTCCAAAAGCTTTTTTAAATAGAGTTTGAAGACGAAAAAATGCTTTCTTCTCCAAGTCGTGAAGATAGAAACTTCGAATGTAGACACATTTTCAAACAACAAATGACAAAATCCAAAAAATGACTAAGGATGAAGTGATAAGCGCCTTGACTGGACATGGGCGCTTAGACCTCCCAGAGTTGACCATTTTTCTTTATTTTTTCAACTTCTTCTTACTTCTGCTTCCGACAAGGCCTGCCTCCAACTTTGACGAGCTAGGAATCTGGTATTGCCAACTGATAAAGTTTTTTTAACCATGGAAATCTCATGTTTGACCACTACTGAAGTGATCCCTAGCTTCATAGTGGCATCTGACATCTCTAAATCATGATTGCAAGCTCTTGAAACTACTGACAAAGGCTGAACTAGAAAGAAGGTGTGTCAGGGTCAAAAATATTCTAAGGCAAGAAAACCTAGGCACCCCTCCTTGACAGGGGCACCTAGCATCCCATGCCTTAACCATTTTTTTGAGATTTTCAAAATTTCTTCTTTTTTGTTTTGTGTGTTTCCGTCAGAAGCTAGTGACCCTAGTTTGGGTATAATTTCCCTCTAGTCGATGAACAACAGAGACTGAAAGGTAGTTAATCAGGCAATCTTGATCATAACTGAGATGAATTATACCCTCTGTCAACCCCCAACACTGCATTTGACTGATTTTTTGAGAACCGAAACTGGGCTGACATAGGAGTTTGATGAATTTTCAAATGATGTGAAAAATTGACTGAGTATTGAGAATCTAGGCACCTCTCCTTGATAGGGGGCACCTAGACATCCCAGTCTTAGTCAGTTTTTGATGATTTTCACTTTTCTTTGATTTCTTTGTTTCTCACCTTTTCCAACTGCGTCTTTGATCATTGATTTTTGCATGACGATGGACATCTACATTCGGATGCTGAGCATACTAACCTGTCTGAACCTCATTGATATGTTTTCCAACTTTTCCCAGCCTCAAATGTTGCTTTTATCTTGTTTTTCGACCAATTGTTGGTCACTGACAAGCATGATTCACTATTTTTGAACAAGGAAAAAATTTAACTAAGGCATGAGATCCCATGTTCCCTTCCTAGATAGGGGTGCCTAGGCTTTGCTAGAGTTAGTCAAATTTTCACAAATTTCAACTTTCTCTTTCATCCCTCTCTATTCATCGTTCTGTGTGAATCATTCGTTGTTCGTCGTTGTCTATGTAGCATTTGATACTTTGAATCTGACACCTAGCAGTTGACTTTCCTCCATTGATGACTTCAGAGCTCATGCTTTGCCTTTTGAAAAAGTAGAATTGACCAACCAGAGAAATCCTAACCTTTTGACGATTTTGATCGAACCAGCTTGATTAGGAAGTATTTTTGACTAATTAGCATCAGTTAGAGCCCTCCAAAAAAATATTCTATTTTTAGAAAGTTCTGCTAGCATCCATTTGACAACAAACCCAAAAAACCTTGAATCAAGTCTATTTTTAGAAACTTTCTAAAATATATATATATATATATTTTTTGAAATTTTGACCTTTGACGATAATTTTTACAAGACTTTGAACATTCATTGGAAAATTCCTTAATGAAGAACCTTTTTTTGATTGGGAACAACATAATGTTGACTAAACTCATCTAATTGGATGCACATATCAATGCAGAGCATGTTTATGCAGTTATTGCATATGAAGACAATGAAGAGGGAACATATTAAGAAGTATGATGTCTAGTTGTTTGAGGACTTTGACACGCATTGAAAGATTATTCATTACTCAAACCTTGTTGTGGCATCCAATGTTCATTTGATCAAATATGAGGGTAGGCCATTGGAAAAGAACTTGTGGAAGGTTCATGAGTCTGACCATGAGGATACTTGACACAATAAAGAGTAGAGCATACCCAGATGGTTCCTTGGATTAATTTGTAGGTATGTACATTGGATTTGTAAATTCATGCTATTGATCACTTTATTTTTTTTATTAAAATTTATGTATCCTAAAATATGGACCTCCTTGAGGGTATTGATGTTGATGTATTACATGCAAGTACTTGTGCTCCCCCTATCCACTCTCATACACACACTCAATTCTTTAAATACACACTCAATTCCTTCTATGCACTCTCTTGTAGACTCCAATGCACTTTCTCCTTCAGATAAGTAGCCTATTCTACTAGCTCCTCCCAAAATCCTATTGCACATTTTATCTTTCTCTCTTTAACCTTCTTATCTCTATCTGCATGCCTCTCTTATCTCTATTTCTTGAAAAGCACATATATTATCAAGTTTCAATTTTTTAAATCGCATTATTTCATATATTTATACCTCACCTTCATTCTAACTCAATCTAACATAATCCATATGTTTTATTTTTGACATTAAGCATGGATAAAATATAAATCTATTTGTTAGAGTGAGAGTGACTTATTTCAAGATTTTCCTTCACAAGCTTGTAAACATGTTGGAGGCTTGGTTTTGCATGCTTTCAACTTATTGCAATGTATAATTGATATATAGGGGGATGAGGAGTTAAATGCTTACTCTTGCTATGGTTTTCACCCTTTTAGAGTTTCTCTAAGGTAACTCTTGTGTGTATAGTTATTGTCACATATTCTCTTCGTGTTTCTATGTTTTCAATGTTTCTTTTGATATTAATGTACTACAATTGATAGTTACACTATATTAGTGGTTGAATTTTCACTTAATAGTGTTCTTGAAGGTATTTTGAGAAGAACTGTTGTAAGAAATCAATTGTTGGTGAGTTATTTTGGAATATCTCACTCAGTTTATGGATCAAGTGGTATTAAAGTAGGTTAAAGTTCTTGTTGATTTTTCAAATCTTAGTTTGGTGAATTTCTATTCTTAGTTTGGTGAATTTCTAAGGTTATACCCACTATTAGGTCACATGGAAGTAATAATTTGAGTGCATTTGATCTAAATTTTGGTACTAGGGAGTGGAATAGAGAGCATAAAAGAATGGATAGAGAAGGAAAGAGAGATATGGATGATGACAAAGAGAGATATAAGTAGTTGGAGGAGGATGTTGCAATGATCTCTAGGTCTATGTGCAAGATAGACATACTTGAGAGAAATCTACATGCTATAACTTAGAAATTGGGTATAGAAAAAGAGTCAAAATGAGAGGATCAGCCCAAGATGATTAATTTTGAGTATGGCGAGTCATCCTCAAGTGGAAAAAATCATATTTAAGGTAGAGGAAAATATAAATATCCAATCATTTCATAACTTGTACTCACAACAACAAATCTCTTTTGCTTGTTTGAAGCTCTTCAGGCATGCACTCACTTAGTACAAATCTCATGTTGTCTCTTTGCAAACCAACCATTGATGAGGCATGTGCACAAGCCCACTATGTGGAAATGAACAATAAATCATTTAATCAGCAAAATCAGTAAGGGAAGAAAAATGAATTGCAAGATGGGGACTCAAGCAAGGGAAAAGGCAAGTGGAAAGGAAAAAAAATGTGTAAATTGCACCTTAGGGGAAATTTCACATTTTAGCACTTTGCCTTGCAATTATTACACCTAAGCACATTTATGATAAGAGCCTCATGGGTCAAAATCTTGTGATTCTAATTCCACGAGGTCCAATGATGAAGCAACGACAATTTTCCACCTCGTTTCTCAAGAATTGATTTTTCAGACGCTTGCACGACGCATGGACATTTGCGCAGTGTGCTAGCATCCTGTCAATTTACCGAGTTTGAAACAAGGAATCTCAAAATCTTGACTCATGACACGTGTCCCTATAGTCATATTTTTTAGTGTAACGACTCCTCCCACCCTTGCAACAACAAAAACTCCCTTTCTTGCTCTCATTTTCAAGGGGTTCTCTCTCATTATTTGAACACTTCTCCAATCTCACTCAATTCTCTACTCTTCCTTCTTGCAATATCACTTCTACAAGTGAAGCTTTGTTGAACTGAGGTCCCTCCAACAGTGAAAGCTCTCTTTCAAGCATTCAACAGTGTGTCTGTGCATTCAAGAGGTGGTCAAGGACTATTGGTAATGCTCTCTTGTTTTTATCTATTTACAAATAGATTATTTTTCTTATTTTCTATTTGGTGGTGCAGGCTCTCCTCCTTAAGCGGGGATTTTTTCACCACTCTTTGTTTGTTTACTTTTTGTACTCTCTTTATCTATTTGGTTGTCTGTGGAGATGGGAACACCAGAATGGGGGTTTGACTATGGCAAGCCCTGAAATAGCCCCAACATTTTTCCTCATCTGTCTTGTGTGCAGGTTGTTGGAGTAAAGATTGGAGAAAGGTTTCAAGTGTGTAGTCGTTTGTAAGTTCATCCATGGTCCTCCTTTGTACATTGTTCCACTTCCTTTTTTCTATTTATCTATGATGTCAAATAGACATTGGATCTGAGTATGTTGGTAGGATTTTAGTGTTTTTTCCCAAGGTTCTAGTTCTTTGTTAGCCTTGGACGCCAACACCTCCTTTGGACTCTAGCGCACTGCACTGGCATCCTGATACCACATTGCAATCCTCTGGCTGAGAACTATTCCCTCTGAGGAAAAGATCTGGAAATCTTACTCGCTCGAGCTTTGAAGCAGTCTTCTTAAATAGTCATTCCTGATACAAACCTCTTTGTAATTTCTTCATTCAATAACGTTTGAGGTGGTTAAGGGTAGTTCGCTCCCTGGGATTCTCTTGAGAACAAAGAGACTAGTGAAGCAACGAATCCCCCTTATCTCACAAAATGTTAATATCACTAGGAAGAACAAAGATACAGATAAAAAAGGAATTTTTGTAAACTTTGTGACAAAGGACATAATGAAGAGGTTTGTTTGAAGCTTCATTTGGAGGTATACCCTTTTAAGAATTATAAAAAAGAACAAGAATATTTCTTTAGAAAAAAGGTGAAAAAAATAGATTGCACCTCTAATTTAGATGAACAATTATGCACCACAATAGGAAAAGGTGCATGCATGGGAAGTAGTGAATCTCAAGATGAGAATATGTTGACTAAACTCTTCCAGTTCAAGCTACAACTCAAAGGAAGAAAGGAAGATGTACTATTTGACACTTTTTCTTAAGAAAACTTGATTTCTCAATCTCCAGTCAATTAGCTTGGGTTGCAAATTGAGAATCATTCAAGTCCTTATTTGTTGGGATGGCTGAAACAGGGCATATAAATCTTAGTCAACACTTGGTACGCCATTAATTTTGGACTCATCATATACTTCAAGGATGAAGTGATTGTTGATGTTATTCTTGTTAGTGTAGAATATTCTGCCTAAAATATTCCTCTAGATAAGTTTGCTAGTTGCTAAATTGTTAGGATAATGATTGTTTAGTTGTGAAATCTTGCATGGAGTTACATACCTATTTTCTAGTTAGTAGTTGCCATTCTAGATGACTCATCTCTAGCTATATATATTGTACTCATTCTTAAGAAATTACCAAGCTAATAATGAAGAATGCAATTATTTAGAATTTATTCTTCATCTCAATTTGTGCAATTTTGTAATTTGCAACTCTACTAATTAAAATTCTCACATGGTATCAAAGCAGAGGCTAGTTTGAGTACAAATTCATTTTATATTTTAGGGCAGAAAATCATGGAGGAAAATGTGAATATTGATCAATGCATGCACTCTTTCTTGTTTTCATGCATTAGGTTTGAATTTTATTTTTGATCTCTACACATCATTTCAGTTCTAGATCATTTTTCAATCAACTATTGCTTCATAGATTCCAGAGTTGTGCCAGTTTGCAAGTTTTCAAGTGTTCCTTGGCATCGGGTCTGTTGTTGTTTTATTATGATTCTGACCTGATTCATTTAGTGACTCTAATATGGTTTCTAGAAAACAAAATTATCTTTCCTTGCTTGTCATATTAAGGATTCCAGTGTTACTCCACAAGTGTGCCTCTAGTGCTACTCCACAAGTGTGCTTCCATTGCTTCTTTGCAGCAGGTTATCTCATTATGCAGGGGGTTGTCTGGCTTCGCTTTTCATCCTTTGTGTGGATGGAGATTGATTGGATTTGTGATGGATATCATTATTAAATAAATGTTTAGGAGATTTTATCACTGAGTTTTCTCCTTCCCTCTTTGTAATTGGGTTCCTAATCAGGCTTTGTTGCTTGGACTCATATCTCTTTATTCACATAGCTACACTTAAGGGGGGTGTTAGTGTAGAATATTCTACCTAAGATATTCCTCTAGATAAGTTTTCTAGTTGCTAATTGTCAGGATAATGATTTCTTAGTTGTGCAATCCTGCATGGAGTTGCATGCCTATTTTCTAGTTAGCAGTTGCCATTCTAGATGGATCATCTCTTGCTATATATATTATACTCATTCTTAAGCAATTATCAAGTTAATAATGAAGAATGCAATTATTTATAATTTATTCTTCTTCTCAATTTTTGCAATTTTGTAATTTGTAACTCTACTAATATTCCTAAAATTCTCACAAGTCTATTTGATGTTTGCAACATGGTGTTTGGAAGCCCTTATCTCTATGAGAGGGATACAATCTTCTATAGGAATGGAAACAAGTACAGGATGATCAAAGGAGGTGAATATTTCATGATCAGGTCTTATGAAGGAAAATCTAGAGTTTAAATGTTAAATGCAGCTCAAGCAAGGTGGCTAATTAATGCATGTGGCAAGTTTGCATTGTTGATGTTGAAGGGTAAGCAAGAAGAGAAAGTGGTTGAAGATAAGATGATGCATTTTTTGGATACTAGCAAAGAGAAAAAGGGTATATATGAGCTCAAATTTTGGTTCAACGAGCTCTTTGAAGAGCCAAAAGGGTTTTCCCCATATAGGCTAATTGATCATGAAATCCAATTGCTACCCAATTGCTTGCTTCCTAATATAGGTCTATACTGGAAAAGCATTTCAAAGTAAAATGAGTTTAAGAATCACCTTAAATAATTCTTATGAGTGTGGAGTAATCAGACCCAACATCTCTTCATGTAGTTCTCCCATAGTGGTTTACCATAAAAAGATGGAACATGGCACATATGCATAGACTATAGAGTGTTAATCAAGATAAAAATGAAGAATAGGTATCTGCTATGTTGGATTGAAATTATTTTGGATTAGTTGCAGCATTCTATATACTTTAAAAAGTTGGATCTAGAGTTTGGATATCATCAAGTGTGAATTGAGGAGGATGGTGTGCAAAATCATGTTCAAGACTAGACATGATCTATTTGAGTGTTTAGTGCTTCCATTCAATCTATGTAATCTATCCAAAACTTTCATGAGTCTAATGAATGAGGTATTACAACAAAGTTAATTGATGTATACTATAAGTTAATTCATAATAACCCATCAATAATGGATATTTTTTTAACCCAAGTAGAGTATTGCATTCCATCCATTACACAATTCAAGGAGGTTTAAAGAATTGTTAATTTGTGTAACTTGTGAAGTTAGGATTGTACCCCTATGTTCATCAATTAATCATTCAATCTATGTAACATATATGTATACACTCAAATTTGGTTTGGACGATTAATTAAATACAAGTTATTTAATTAATGATCTTTAAGTCTTCTACTTATAAATAAATTGAAAAATTTATTTATATAGTTCATTTTCACTAATTCTTCCTATCCTAAATCATTTTCTTCTTATCTTAATTAAATGAAAAAATTTAATTAGTTTGTTTTATTTAATTAACCACCTCTCATTAAATTTGAATTTTAAATTTGAATTTAAGCACATTTCTACTAACTTGTTCCCACCTTCCACCTCATCATGTGTCTCAAGAAATTAAATATTTCTAATACTTAATTTGGCATTTATCCTCAACAAATTCTAACAATTTGGGACACTTGGCCTTCATCTCCATTTGATTCCTCTTCACACTTGGCAGTTTGTTCTTATAAAGGGAACACACTCCCCTTTTCTCTCTAACCTCTTCATCTTCAACCGTCCATTCTCCAGATCAAATCCAGACCGTTGATTTCTGCCACCTAGGCTCATGTCTTGGAAAATCTATAAATAGGCCCTCATTTACAGCAAAAAGGGAGAGAGTTGAACATAATTACATTGCAGAATTTTCATTAGCATTAGCATTCTAGTATTAGCATTTTAGCACTAGCATTTTAGCATACAATAGTTTAATCATGGCATTTTCATTAGTAACATCTTAATTACACTAGTTTCATCATATCATTTTCATACAACATCATAGCAACATCATTATCCTTGCATATCATCTACAGTTAGTTTATCAATCATGTAATGTAGGAAACATTTCTTGCATTTCCAACATCTCTCATTCTTTAGGTTGTCATTTGGAAAGTCATGTGCACAAAAAATTTGAGAGCAAAATGACTTAAAGAATCCTTGGAGATAGAGGACAATGAGACACCATTGGGGAATTTTTTATTTCAATTTGATTGTTGTTATTATAATTCCTTGATATAATGTTTCATTGGTGTGTTCTATAGGTTATACTTGCTTATTCATATTATTTATATACACATTAAATTGGCACCCACCATGGGGCCCAACCCCGTTTTTAACATTTTCTAGCAAGTTTTTGTCAATAGGTTCGTTCATGAGTTTTGATATAGCGCACCCGAAGCTTATTTCAGCACATAGGTGATGACTTTTGTTGCATCCAATCCCTGTTATAGTGCATCCGCAACCTAGACTAGCGCATCTACTTTCTCTTTTGGTGCATATATGAGATTTGATTTCCTTTTTTTTGTTTTCTAGAATAGAGCATAGTGCATATACTGAGTATTTTAGCACATACACCTTTATTTGTAGAAACTCAAAATTTTGGGAACTGATCTGTATCATTTTGTTTTGCAAGTGCTCTATACGCTGTCAAAGATATATATGAAACTACTAATGATGTTTCCAGGGGTTGGAGTTATTTTCCTTTGATTAAATAAGGCATCTAGTTTAATTACAAGGTTAATGAACACCATGTATGTTGTGTTTGTAAAGTGATAGGTCTATGCTCTCCCCTTTACTGGGTGATCAAAATGCCAGACTCACCCTTTCATTTTATTGCAATAGCACCTTTAGAAGGCTTTTCATAGTGGGAAAAAGTACTCACCCTATGGGAACGACCTAAGTGGGAACAACTAAAACCAAGCAATCCAACCCACTATAATCAAACATGATTGTGATGAAAGTCACATTCAACGGTAGTGTGCATTGATAGCCATCCCCAAAGCCTTTTTTCTAAAGGTTGGGAGGCCTCCTAAGGGAGTTTATCATTTTCCGCACTGAACATAAACCCTTACTAAGAACTTTAAGTGTAGTAGCCAGCTGAGTCAATTCCTGGACATTATAATAATCATAGTGCAAGGGGAGGGAAGAATCTACCCCCAAGATACTCACCATATAACTACCAAGGATTTCCGGTCAAAAGTGGAGGATTGAACTTTGGTTAAGAACTGGAAAAGGAAAAAACACGAGCACCCTCTAAGGGGTGACAGGGTTGTGTGAGTTGACATAGTTCTAAGATGCGGGTTCTGATCTTATTAATGAACCTTTACATTAGGAGAGTCTGACTAATCTATTTGCTATTTGTTCAATGCCAGTGGAAATCAAAGGGATCGGACCAGATCTTAGAACATACACTTGATGTTTAGATCATAGGATCAAACAATTGTTTTATTACTTACTTCTATGTTTGAAATCACTATTCAAAAGATCATCCCTTAAAAACACTCAATTCATTGATTCAAAGACAAGAAAACTAGAAAAAATTTCAAAAAAATGGTGACATCTCCAGTTTAGCGCATAAACTTCCTATTTCAATACATTGAGTTCATAGTCTGGCGCATATAGGGTATGTTCTAGCACAATTTCCTCATCTTTCAGCGCATAAGCTTTCTATTCCAGTGCATTTTCCTCATTTTTCAGTGCATAAGCTTCATGTTCTAGCGCATTTAAGTGAAAGTCTAGTGCATCCAAGCTCTATTCTGGTGCATTTACCCCATCTTTCAATGCATCTGCAACCTATTTTAGCGCATTCACCTGATACTCAAATAGAGAGCTAAATTGAACTTTTGTCTGACAATTAGAATCATATTTAGGGATCCTTTTTAGAACGGAGATTATTCCTCATTACAACATTGGTTTAAAACTTGAAGAAACTGGCATTTGCAAGTGTAATCACTTTAACTAAACTTGGATCAAACAACTTAAAGTGCCCAATCACCAATCTCATCTCTGATTGTTAGCTAAGTTTCATCATCAGGATCTATCATCCTTCATCATGAAACAAATGCTTTACATCAGATTTAACCATAGTCTCATCAATAGGATCCATCATCCTATTTGACTTATGTATTTCATTGGAACTCCCCAAAAAAAGATCAAAGTATAGAAAACCTTTAACACTTGCATGCTCATTTTAATAAGAGCTCAAAAAAAAAACTTAGAGAAAAAGAAATTGAAACCCAAAACATCATGGTAGAAGGAGAAGAAAAGGCTTTTCACAGATTTCACCAACCTGAAACAGATGAGACAACTAATGAGGACATTCAACAAGCTCAACAAGACCCTAAATTTCACAAGTTCATGGAAAAGATTCTAGAAAAGGATGGAGAGAAATACTTTTTGATGTTGGAAAATCAAGGTGTAAAACTACCCAATGACTTTGACATAAACCAATTGAAGGAATCTCCCAAGAAAACAGAAGTTGACTCATGAATCATAGATCTAGTGAATGCTTTAACTCAACAAATGCAAAATCTTCAACAACAAATCCAAGACATGCAAAGAGGAACAACCAAGAGATATTTGTTGCAAGACATATGTCCTTATCCTTTTGACAGAAATCTAAACATGATACCTTTTCCACCAAATTGTGATCTTCCAAAATATGACAAATACAATGCAAAATTGATCCTCAAGATCATGTAAGAGAATTTTTCACTATGAGTTTGGAATTTGCACATGAAGAGACCTATCTAATGAGATTATT
>VDFB02205658.1:0-16301 GCA_007258455.2 Sequoia sempervirens
TATAATAATATTGGTTATTTTTTAAGTCATGACCATGCTAGATGCCAATTTGGTTTAAAAGACCCTTTGTCGAAGCCCACAAGGCATTTATTTTTATATACCTTATATATTGTTCAGATTTTTTATCATTGTGTTTAACCTCTTGAGAATGCTTTAGAGTAAAGTACACCTTGCAAATCCACCTACACCTAGAGAACCATTCAATCTCTCAAATTTTGACTTTTATTCTGGAATGATTATCAAATTGGATATGCCCTAAGCCTTTGATAAGTTGACTTAGCAACTTCTATACTGCATATACCTCTTGTCAACTTCAACGGAGGTACTTCATCAGTATAGGTGGTAGCGGATTAGTTTATCAAATGAATAACAAATAAACCCAAAGAAGTAATGAAGTGCAAAGGAAAATAAACGAAAACACAGAAAATAGAACAATCTCACCCAGTGTCTTCAATCTCCATGGTTGATCTCCATTACACCTTCTAACTTGTTGATTTGTGTTGCCCTCAGATCGAGTGTGTGAGCAATCTTGACTATGCCATTGTCCTAAACAAGCTTTGAAGGATTTGAATCTTAAATTCCTATGCCTATGACAATATGATAAATGAAAATAATAACTATGAATGCTAAATGACTATAAAGCCTATATTAATGAAGTGGTGGATAGATGCCAAATTATGAACAAAATTGTCATTTTATAGAAAACACAATTTTGAATGGACGGACGAGATCAACTCTTGACAGAAACCTAAAATCAAAGGACGAGATTTCATTTGATAACCCCTAATTAGGGTTAGGGAAAAATCCTTAGACGAGTGGTCAAGATGTTATTTGATAAAATCGAATCAGTGGTGGAGAAAAGAGGAGATAATTAATTTTGAAAATAAAGATTTTAAAAATTGAGAAGATAAAGATAGCCTGCTTTATGAGATTTATAAAAGATGGACTAAAAAGCAAATTTGATTAAAATCAAGAACCTGCTTGCTTTATTTGATTTTTGGAAGAAAGCTACCAATCAACTCAAAATATGAATTTTGTGAGACAAATAAATAATCTTTTTCAGATTATTTACTAAAATGGAATGTCAGTTAAGATTGTGATGACATTTTAAATAATTTCATTTATTTAAAATGAGAGGAATATTAATTTTGTCAATTAAATAATTAAAGCTAATTATTTAATTTAGCAGATGAGATTAATTAATTAAATAAATTGATTCATTCATTTAATTATGATATTAGTAGCGTATTAAATAAATAAATAAAAATTATTTATTTATGTCGAGGAAAATAAATGAAAGAAAGGTGATTAAATAAATTGAGGAATTTATTTAATTAAGGGAACTTAGATTAGTGTGGCGTATTTATTTATGCATCATCAAAATTTATTTTGTTATGTCGTGAATAAATGGACATGAATTAATTAAATAATTATGAATTACGGCTAATCAATAGTCAAATGGACCAAAGACAATTAAATGTCATGAGTATGCTAAGGCAGTGTAAAAATGAAAAATGGGCCTAGAGTCATTTTTAGGTCTGATACTAATTGCATAATGAATTGTCTTCTTTTCAATTCAATTAGTCATCCCCATAGAGACTATTCTTCACCAAGGAAGGGGATTAAGTTAAAGAGACTCATTATCATGTATTTTTTCCATAAAAAATGGTAGAGGCCCTTAGTACAAAACTTATACTAGCTAGTATGTTACAAAAATTTACATGACTACCAATTCTAGCATCACAAGCCAATACATATAGTTTGCAAATGTTACCTGACTTACAAGATAGATGAGTTTCTAGAGGAAATGTAAATAAAGATAACTTTTCAATTTTTTTCAGTGCCTAGTGTGGAGTATCTAGAATTTATTGTTAATTCTGAATCTAATATTGACAGATATCATTGAACTAAGATTTGATACTACTGTTCTGATTCATTGGTGATAATTATTGGATATGTGTGTAAAATCTGGAGATTTGTGTTTGACTGCAAAGAGTTATCTCTTGTGATTTATCAGCAGATTCTATTCCAATTAGCATAACAAAAAGCTTCCAATTTTGAAAATAATATAACATAGAACCAAATAGCAATGAAAATCCAAAACAAATATTGTCAAGAGTGTATCTCATTTAGCTTTTATTTAATCTTTCTATTTATATCTATGATTTCCTAAAGTTTGTCTAATCATCCAAATAAAACATTGATGGATATATAACACAATTAGTGCACTCATGCCCTAGTTCATCATATCTGGAAGAGAGCATTCCCATCTAGAGATGACCTTAGAATTTGGTTATGACTTATCTAGAGATAGTGACGTTAACAAAAATTCAAATGAGACAAGAAGATGTAGAAGCTAGGGGTATACACATCAATATCTAAGTTAAACAATTAATACCCTAGATAAATATCAGTTCACATAGTGATGAGTCTACAGTACAAAGTTGTGATTCTAGATGGTAGGCTTATAACTATACTATCCTAGAAATGCATGAGCATTGTGTGGTCACCTTGAAAGGAATAGAATAATTTGAATCATCAATTTCTTGAATCATTAGAGTTGAAGTATCTGATGTTTCCACCACAATATTGAGTAAAAATTGTCACATGAAGAGCAAGTTCTTTAAGGGTAAAATATTTTCAATCCAAAGAGTAGCATCAAAATTTGAGCTATGAAGGATAATTTTAAATTTTATAATAAGGTTATTTAAAATACTAAAAACTTTTGCTTGAGAATTAGTTGTCAGACTTTTAGCTTACACTTTATTTTGAAGGTAAGGGACAACAACAATAATAGTTAAATGTCTTAAAACAAATTTGTCAGACAAAATGGGTAGATCTGAATTTTCATAGATCACTTTTTACATACTCTACAAGAAATATTGTAATCTTTATTTTCAACTGAAAAGGATCTAGAAAAGGGATAGCAACAATAATAGTTAAATGTCTTAAAACAAATTTGTCAGACAAAATGGGTAGATCTAAATTTTCATAGATCACTTTTTACATACTCTACAAGAAATATTGTAATCTTTATTTTCAACTGAAAAGGATCTAGAAAAATACATATTTATAAATTTATAAGTACAAATTTTTTGATTAATGGTGGACTACATTTTCTCTTCTTAAAAAAGTGTTTGACATGTCAGAATATGGGCCATATTCTATTGAATAGCTCTAAAATTTGAAACATAGTAGACAATATTTACTTAAGTATTAATTTAAAGTTTTAAACCATGTTTCCACAAAATAATTATGTAGACCATAGCTACTCAAAATAGAAAGAATTTCCTACATATTTTACTCATGAAGCAGATATTCTTGTTGTTGTAGCAGGTGTGCCAAATTTGGTTCATGGTGATTGGCTAAAACCTGGTGCAATACTAATTGATCTAGGCTTAAATGTCATAGAGGTATGGCACCTTCTAACTGCCTTTTTCAAAAAATGTTTGTAAGTAAAAGATGGTTAATATATAGCAAATTAAAACTATTGCTTCCACTTTTGTAGGATCCTAGTGCTAAAAGAGAATACCAATTAGTCAGTCATGTTTCCTATGAAGAGGCTTCAAGAATAACTTCAACAATTAATCCTCTACCTTGTGTTCTTAGTCCAATGACTATTGTTATGCTTTTTTCCACTACTCTACAATCAACAAAATAGGCATATGGGTTCAATTGAGATTTTTGATGTTTGATCTAGGCCTTTTGCAATACACTTCACATATAAGTTTTATGAGGCTTATAAATGAGTTATCTATTATTGAATGGAATAAAAAGATCATTTTCTATTGTAAGGCATTTTTTGGAGGCATTAGGCACCTATAAAAGGACTTAAGACTATATGCTTTCATTTTCATTTGTGCATAGAACTATAACATTTAAGCAGGTTGGTTATACATGACTCTACATACAATGAAAGTTCTAAAGATCTTTGCTTTTTTAAAGAGGATTGTTAATATATATGTTGAATGGTTAAGGAAATATTTGAACTCATTAATATTTGCTTAATGTTGGCAACATGTAAATTGCGCTTTCTTCATGGCTAAAAGCACAACCAAAGCATCTCAGAATTTTGAAATGAGCAAAATTCTTTTGTTAGAAGGGTCATTTTCTAATGGAAGACAAAGTTGACTCTATCAACATGATCAAATTCCTAAATTTAGGTGACAACTACTTTATCCTGGCCAATTGTCCCTAAAACATAACAAACAACTCGTCACAAAAAACTGTTACAAACTTTACGGCAGAACATTTGCTCTGGAAATCTTGTCTTAATACCTATATATTATAGGTTATAATTTTTTTATGAAACTATATATATATTAATATAAAAAAATATAAAAATATACATGATGAAAAAATCTTAGAAGGAGCACGTATATAATCAAATTATACCATAAAATATTAAAAACATAGATAAAAATATTAGTTTAATGGAAAGAATAATACAATTTTTTTTTAATAGTGTGAATCCAAATCTCTAATTGATTTTTGTAAAATTTTCTTCAATAAAAAAATAACAATTACATACATAAAAAATCATTCATAAAAAAATGTCAAAATAAATAACATTTATTTATTTTAGAAAGATTTAATGAAATGATTTTATAAAGCAAAAAATGAAAAATCATTCCTTAAAAAAATGTTTAATTTGCTTTATCGTAATAACCACAATTTTAAACCAATTATGCACAAAATAAATTTATAATTTATACAGAGATTTGAATATTTTACAAGTTGACTTTACAAAATTGAATTTTATTTTAATTTTTGTTTAAATATTGTTCTTGATTGGTTGAAAACTAAATTATTAATAACTAGTTAACTAAAAAAAGCCAAAGTCATTACAATAGTACTATGCCTAAGGCAACTAACAGAGGCGTATCATCTCATATGTCCACTTTCACCCTTAAGTATGAATTTAATTTATAAATGGGAGAATGCCTCCACATACCTTCAAATATTATATTGCTGCACAATCTTCTTTACATACATTTTGAATTGATATATTAAATATTTTTTAAGGGAGATTAGAGATAAGAAGTGTATATTTTGTTTTTTAATTTAATTTAATATTTATTTTAGCAATTATAAATAATAAAAGTGTTTCTATTATTTTTATTCATTCAAAATTTTAAATTATCTTGAAAATAATTCATTTCAATTGAATTAGATTTTTCTTATTCTAAAAATCACATCTTGATCTCATGATTTTTAAGCATCCTAAACATTAGTACTCACACTCAGGTCCCTTAGGACACTACCACTCGTGCTTGTGTATCTATGTACACTAGTGGTCCCTTGCAATTTAAAGTCTTTTTTTTCTTCTAATTAACGATTATCTACCTTGCAAACCCTTATCTTAATATGTTTTGGAACAATAAACATGTGCTCAAACATGTCTATTTAAGAAAACTTTCTCAAAAAAATTAAAGTATTTTTTTCCTAATTAATGGCCATCTCCCTTGCAACCCTACTCCTAATATGTGTTACAATAGAAAACTTGTCCTAAAACATGTCTATTTAAGAAAACTTTCCCAATTTTTTTTGTCTTTTTTTCTTAATTAATGGCCATCTCCCTTGCAACCCTAATCCTAATATGTGATACAATAGTAAACTTGTGCTCAAATGTGTATATTTAAGAAAACATTCCAAAAATGGAAAAGATCCATTGTATACTCACCTCCCCAACCATCAATATGTTTTCTTCTCAAAAGTAACTCACAAGATCACAAGCCAGTACCTATGGTACAATATTCTTTCCTAGTGTTAAATTTATATGTTTCAAAATAAATGTAACCCACAAAATGAAGGGTGCTTGGTACCACAAGTGGTGGTTTCAAATAGCATGTATAAAGGATGTGAGCACCTATGTCCAAGACACTAGTGTCCCAATAAACACCAATACACTAAAGGAAAAGACCACAAGACCTTAGGACACAAGTGCGCGAAGAGGGACACTACACTTGGCTATTGCTAGACAATTTTTTTTTCTAATTTTGGTCTAACAATCAAGGACTTTCTCTAGTCAACAATGTAGTTATTTTCAATCATCTAAACAAACACACTTTCCTAGCCCTCTTTCATTTACATGTTTTATAATTAAAGTGCCACGTAGTGGTGAGTACTTGCCTTTGTAGTATTCTAATTAGAGATTTGTAGAGTTGGAATAAAAACAAATGTAAGTTTAATTAATGTGAATAAAATTAAATGTAATTTTTTTTTATTTTAATTATTATTTAGTTTGGCTTTTATTTTGTGTTTTGCATTTCGATTAGGGAGAGGGTCCTCAATGGTGCAGCCAGCCGTAGGGGATAGAAGTATTGATCCTCGATGGGCCCCATGGTAGATTTTAATATCCACTTATAAAACTTTTATCCCATACAAAGTACACAAGTGATAACCAAATCATGCTTGAGTACCATGATTACCAATAAAACATTTATTTTACTTAGTGCACCACGGTCTACTCACTTTTTGGGATTTTTGGATACCTCAACAAAAAGCATGTTAATTAATGGCTAAAGCCTTAGTATAAACACGCATGAGTTGCAAATAAGTATTGTCACAGAGTGGGAGTGATTGAAATTTCCATAAGATTTTGAGAAACACAGATTAAGGAATTGCTTACTGGCCCTCCTAATATTGGTTTTATTATATGTTTTGGTTATGTAATGTAAATATCTTGTTTGATGTTAAATATTCAAAAATAAAATAAATTGGAATAAATATTTATTGTTTGGTGTTATTTTTTTTCAAAAAAATTAAAGTTGAATACATTTGAATATTTATATAATGAACCCATTCATTGAGAGAAATAAGTAGTTTATGAATTATTTGTACTAGATATAACTATGACTAATAAAGTTGAAGTTGAACTTGTTCTTTAGAATAAATATTTGCTAAACATTAAATAATCAAATGATTTATTATTAAAAATAGTTCTTAATTGATTCTAGTTGATTTTGAATTTGATAGTGAAATCTTCATATTATAGTTGAAGTTAAATATACTATTAATATAATAAATATATTATATTCTAATTTAATATTAATACATTATATAAACTAAGTAAATAGGTAATATTATAATATTAATATATTTTAAAATATTGTTATAATTATTAATATAGTGATTTACTATTATATTGATTATATCAATAGTAATAATATAATAATATTAATATTATAATTAACATAGTAGTTAATTAAGATAGTTTATTAATATATATAAATATATATGAAAGGAGAAATACAACATAAAATAACCTATATTATATATTATATAAATTAATATTACATATAATATAAATTAATATATTAGCTACATAATATAGGTTAACTTATTTACCTACAAATTATTACCTATAATAATATAAGATATAAATAGAAATAGTTTATAGAAATTCTATAAGAAGAAGGAGAAATATATAATCAAATTATATCATAAAATATTAAAAACATAAAAACATAGATAAAGATATTAGTTTAATGGAAAAGATAATACAATTTTTTTTTTAAATTTTAATAATGTGAATCCAAATCTCTATAAAATAGTTAATTGATTTTTGTAAGATTTTCTTTAATAAAAAAAATAACAATTACATACATAAAAAAAAATCATTCTTAAAAAAATGTCAAAATAAGTAACATTGAAAAACTTTAGAAAGATTTAATGAAATGATTTTATAAAGCAAAAAAAAAAAATCATTCTTTAAAAAAATATTTAATTTGCTTTATCCGTCAATAACACACATAACTTTTTTAACCAATCAAATGCACAAAAAATAATTTCTATAATTTGTAAAGTTAAATATTTTACAAGTTGACTTTACGAAATTGAATTTTATTTTAATTTTTGCATTCTTTGATTCAATTTTTTTTTTAAAAATATATTCAAAGGTTGATAATTCTAAACATGACAACTATCAATTGGTGTACATGTTTAAAAATTTAAATTATGTGTCTATGACTTAAACTTAAGGGTATCACTCTAGGTTATTCTAAGAGGATTAAATACACATTGATTAATCAATAAAAGATGAAAACGCGTGCACATATCTATCACTAATATTTATAGATTCTACCAATTAACTACTACACATAACTATTGAACTCCATGGTTTACTTTACATCTTATCATTGGTAGCTTAAATTTGAGGCATGAGTGTTAAATAAGGAAGTTGATCATTCTTCTCTATTGCTTTAACAACCAATCCCAATAGTGCTTCTTAGCACCATCCCAATTTTCATTAAAAAAATGTGCATCACATAAACCTCTTATGTAATTAGTAAAGGAATATATAAGCTCTAGACATCATCACATCATTATGATAGAATCATTGTACCCAGACTAGATCATCATGGTGTAATTGTATCCCGATTTTCAAACTCTTAGTTTCTAACCATATAAGGTCTTTCAGTTAAAATCTAGTTCTAGATTGTAGTCTTCATTCTTTTGGGATAGTGCCATAGATGTCAAAGTTCATATTGTATTGAAATGAAGATAAGATCTAAGTCTAACTCTTTTTATTTATAAAAAATGTCTATTTTCAATATTAGTAATCATACTTAACTCCACCTACATACACCAATCTATTTTAATAACAAATTTAGGGATAATGATGCTCTACTTTTTTTTACTATTCATGATGTTGACAAACCTAATAATAGTGTCATCCCTCATATATCTTATGAAATTCATTTGTCTATATTTTTTGATTGATGCTCTATTGATGATGCATTTAGTAATGATCTTTGTTATAATTCCCCCACATGATGTTGTTGGTGGCTTCTTCTTTCATGATAATTTAGTTCATGATTTTTCAAATCCATATTCTTTTAGTAGTCCAACCATAGAGGAATTTAGTGGGAATTAAGATAGAATATAACATATTAGTTCATTTTTATATTTATCATACAAAGTCTATAAATGATGATGACCTCCATTAATGAATTATTTATACTTACTTCAATAGATAGCCCATGTGAATGGTTTGATTCATTTCATGATTACTATGCATCATTCAATGTTTTGTAAAATCCTCTCATACATTTCTTAACTCTTAGCTTAGAACATTATTTTCTAGCATGAATTCTCATTATTCTATCTCTATTGATCAACCCTTGAATATTTTATGAACTTATCTATATTCCATGTTGGTGTACACCATTTCAAATATCTATGGTTATAGATAATTTTATTCTACCTATTTTATATTTTTAAAAAACAAGATATGCATGACTATCATGATATTTATCTTACATATCTCATTATCAAGATGGACAACTACATGGATTAGACATTTGTGTAGAAGAATTTATGAGGATATCTTGTAATTTTTACAAGGATTACATGATAATGGTGTTTAGGAAGCTCATTATCTATCCATTATATATTCTTTCATTCATATATAGGACATGGATACACATAAGGAAATAGGATAAGTCATTTAATGACCTATCTCATTGCAAGAAAAACATTTAAGAGGCAATTTCCCTTTATACTTACCTTCTCCTCTGGCTGCACTCTTGACAATAAGTGCTTCAAGCTTGTCTAGTTTTCTCTCTTCTTCTTCAATCTCTCTCATTTCCTGCTCATACTTGGACATTTTTCTAGAAGAACTTTCTCTTGGATCATATATATGCTTATCTTTTCCAAAGATAGTAGCTTTGAATGCAAATTCTATCTTAGGAAGAGATTCACCAAACTCAGTTAACTCAAAAGAAGTAAGCTTACCAATCAACATGTCTTTGGTTACATTTGTCACAGTCTGAATCTCCTTAATAGAAGTAGCTTTGTGTTTGTATGCATCAGGCAAGGATCTGAGCACTTTAGCAACAATCTCTGATTCTTCCAATGTTCCACCAACACATCTAATACTGGCTACTACAAGTTCATATTCACTCTCTGCATAAAAAGTGCTAAGGCTGGGCCTCATCTTCACCCATTCTCAACACATTCTTACATTTCCTGAGTTTTGTCAGCTTAGCACCTTCATTGGGTATCACCTTCATACAAAGTTTCCAAAATTTTCTAGATCCTATAATTAGCCTCACTTACTACATTTCCATATTATCTCTTGAAATTAGCTTCCCAGAGCACTCCAACAATGCTTCCCTATTCGAGTATTGTAATTTAGCCTTTTTAATCCCCACCTATATTAGAAAGACCATTATGTGGATGATATACCTATTCCTCATAATGTTCTAGTAGGGTTCACTAATGCATCTTAGATGACACTCCATTTGAGTCTTCCACAGAGAATAATTAGTTCCATCAAATCTCAGGTTATCCTTCTTATATGTCACCATCCTAGATCACCTCAAGCAATTAAACTTCTTTCAAGGAACCTGCTATGATGCCAATTGTTGGCAACACAAGGAAAAACAACTAAGAGGGGGGTAAATTGATTTGTCATACATAAATTATTCTATTTTAAACCGGCCCCGTGATCTAATAAATAAACACATAAAAGCATAAACCATCACCAAGGCATCAAAACACATAACACCAATATTTTACGCGGGCAAAACCCCTTAGAGGAAAACTACTTCAAGTGGGAGGTTAATCCACAAGATTATACCTTTGTTAAAAGTATAAAAAGAAATTATAAATGGGGACGTGCCACGCATTCTGCACACACACTGCCTAGAGCTCACCGTCAAATACAAAAAGGCTTACCAAAGGAAGACTCTACTATCTTACAATAACATTTAGATTACATTCGAAGATTTTGAACTGAAAATAGCATCTTTCTAATGCCCGACATACCTGCTATACACATAAACACTTTCTTCTACTCACTCTTCTTCACACTTTTCTTCTTCCTTTGAAATATTAGAACATTATTCGCACACAACACTCAGCATACATCACACACCATACCTTCAAATGGTATAAACAATCGATCATATATATCCACAACTAAGGATAACATCAACTACATGTCGGCCCAACAAAATATAAAACGTGTACAAACTATTGGCCCAAATCAATAAACAATTATCAATGCACACCAAACAATGTCGACAAAAACATAGTAATATGGCAATGTGCAATACCAATTTTGCTACTTGTGGTGCTATGGTGACAGATGTTATTTTAATAATCACATTACCTATGATATCCTCTATTGTATTCACCACTCTTGGATTATTTGTGGTGGGTGCCATTTCCCATATGGCTAATGTATGTAAGCTAGTGCTAAATCTACATCCAAAATATACTTTCCCTACTTGCTCATTGGACGTGAAAGACCCTTCATCCTTATTTCTTATTATATCTATTGCTATACCTAAGGTAAGATCCCATCTAAGCAATAAAATAATACCACTTTCTTTCACCAGTCTACTTCATTCTTTAGGAGTAATGTTTGAAGTATAAAAATCTCTCCTAGATGACTTGTTGAGTGACCTCTTCATGTCTCAATGGATCAACTCCTTCCTTTTCTTTTTATATCTTCTTATTGAGTTCATTTTCTTGATTCTGATGACAAAGTCCTTAATTTCCTTTGTATTGACAAAAGTTTCATCATCTATGAATTCACTACAAGACCAAAATCTCACATCATTATGAACAATTTTTTTATCATAAAACTCAACAACTTTCCTATCTTCAAGCACTTGTTCATCCTCTTGATTAATTTGGGGAGATGATAAGCATTGGTTAACTTCCTCATCTCTAGGTACATTCTCTATAGACTCCTCCTACATTTTTTCCCTTTCCTCTAGCTATTTTGAATATTCAACTAGAGGTTGACCACGAGGTGGCATTGATTGGTTAGGAGTTGCTTAGGCAGATGATTCTACGAGAAATGCTTGTTTTTGAACAAGCTTTTCAACTTCCATCATTTTAGCCTCTTGCTCTACCAATTTCATCATATTTGAGAAGGTCCCATCTACCATGGTAGAAAGCATCTTCTCCATCCTCTCAAAGGGGCTTGTAAATTTGGAAAATGGACTAACATAGGTAGGATTAACTTGTATCCTCTTCTCCTCTGTTTGGATCATGAAATTCCATGCCCTTTTTCTTTCTTTTATCTCGTCGTTTTTAAGATTTTTTATTACATCATCAGATGCATGAAAGTGATAAAATGGGGATCTACCCCTATCAACCCTCATTATGCTAATATACCCCTCAAGGTCATAATTTCTAGTAGGGTCTACCCTCATTTTGTAGGTCTTAAAATTTGTAGAAAATACTTTCAACCCCTCTTTGCTAGTGATATTAAAGTGGGAGAATCTCAGGCAACTATGGATAAGTGATCCCTTCTTAACCAATCTAAAATTAATCTTATTAGATTCATTTAACTACCATGTACTTTCCATGAATTCCAATCTATTGTCACATATTTTGGAAGGCAACGGAACTGTACCAGTGTACCATATACTCTAAAAATTATGTAGTTGGTATGTAGATACCAATCTCCCTAGTTGTGATTAATTTTTAATGCAAGATCATATTATTGTGGCCTCAAAAGCTCCATGATATTCATATAGATCCTACTTTGTGGCTTACTACCAAGGTTGTCCAATACATCCAACACAAAAGTATTCTCAAAAGTCAAATAATTGGTGGTATTGTAGTGGAAGTGCCAAATATGTGTCTAGATATGGACTAGCAACCTTCTTCTTTCTTTATCCTGATTTTTCAAATCCATGGGATTCTGCCATACCTCAACCCCACTATATAAAATGATATGCAAGAGTAGGGAATACCACCTGAAGTGAAGACCTATCTTAGGGTCTTTTAAATCTATGAGTTGTTTATGTATCCCTTGAACAATGAAAGCAACATAGTTAAAACTTTTGTTGACATTTATATGTTGAATATCAACTACCAACATCATCATGGAGATAGGAATATTTATCTTGTAGTCCTCTCCTAGGACTTGGAACAAGGTATAATATGTGTTGATAAAGTAGTCCTCAAGTATATCAAAACTAAAAGGCTCTATTTTATTAGGACAAAATTTAACCATTGTTTGGTCAGCATCCCTTCTTCTATGATTAGGAAGCCACACAACTTTGTAATTGTATTTATCTTTCTCATATTCTTTGTAGAGAGAAACAAACTCAATTGTGACACTAGTAGATGGATTTAGGTCAAATGTTTTAATAATTTATTACCTTGAAATCTCTAATAAAGGATCACCCTTTTAGCTTCAAATAATCCGGTCCTTATCATCATTCCCTCATTCCAAGGCTCTAAGTAGGTCAAAATTCACAAACACATTGGGAACCACTAATTCCCCAAGTCTTAAGTCCAAATATTAGACACTAGCCAAAGCAAATAACTTCTTTTGTATGTGTATTCAAACAATGTCCACCCATGCATAGGGATAACAACATCCCCTATTTTCTCAGCCGTGTCATGTAGTCTATTTGTCAATACCCCATGCCTTAGGCATGTTTTTCCCACTTGGTTGAACCAGGTATTTTCTTCATGAGGTCATCCTCCATGAAACTCTTTGTTCTCTTAGTTTTGACACTATACTCACTCATTTCTCTAGGCTTCAGATATTTTTGTAATCAAAATCCTAGGTTTTTTCTTTTCTTTTTCTTTCTAAATCCAAACAAATAACCCTAAAAAATCCTCTACACTATTCTTTCAATAATTTTTGATAAATTTTAAAATCTCAAAACACATGTATTTACTCACCTGTGGAAATTGCAAGTAATCCTAGTTCATTGACAAATTACCCAGATCAAACGGTCTGGCAAAAACTAGAATGGGCTGGCAAAATGTGATAAGAAATAGAAATAATTTGGTTTATTAGAGCCTTGAATAGGTATGATGGCTCGCACATATGAAACTGATCATCAATTAGCTAGCCATTCTCATTTGAATACTGACTGTTGATTTGAATGCTTTAAAACAAGATCTATGGCTATCACACATCTTCCTTATAGTGCATATCCCATTTGAATATTATTTTGTGAAAATGCAGTGTGAAAGACCTATGCGTTGAAGCTTGAAGATGACACACATCCCACTTCCACCTTGCTAACCCAAGCACATTTTGGTTTGCATTGAAGAACCAAAATTATGTTGCACTAAAGTTGTGTGATGGAATATAAAAAGAGCCATTTTTCCATACGTGACATCACCCTCCCATCACCTTCTATAGATATGATTTTGAGGAAGAAGTTTGTTGCAAAGGAGTTGAGTGTTGCAATAAAATGTGAGCACATTTCATCATTTTTAGGAACCATAGCTTAGCACATTTTATTTATACATTGAGAGTATGATAATGCTCTCTGGAGGATTCCTATGATGAAACCAGGAGGTGACACATGTTCCTCCCTTATACCTTGTTGAACCATCGCTTTTTCATTGTGTTCTCTACCCTCAAGAATGCACTCTGAAAAAATAAAGTGATGAAATAAACTAATGACAAGTGTGAGGTTCTCAATGGCTTCTTCTTAGCGCATTTTTTCTTTGCACTAAGGAACCAAAATTGTGATGCATAAAGAGCATGCACTGCAATTATAAAATGACACCTATCTCCGCCGATTGTAGCAATCCTAGCACATTTTAATTTTGCACTCAATTTTATAAAATACACTCTAAAGCAATAAAGTGATGCAATCAAAAGACACCACATGTATTTACTTTGTTCTTCCTGGCCCAATGCATTTTCACTATGTGCTTCCTTTATGAAATTGCCAAAGTTGAGCCTTTAGAACATAAGTGACTTAATAAGCACATGTGCCAAAGTTGTTTTAAAGATGTGCCTAGGGAACGAGGGGGCTTCAGACAATACAAGGATTTAAACTTAGGATTTTCAAGAATTTTTAGATAAAATATTAATGGGGTGATGGATCAACAAGTAACTTAGGCATGCAGGGATGATAAAAATATGGGATTAAAACCCATAAGTTATCACTTAATGGATGGGTAACCAAAATAGATGGTCAACTCAAGTTTATAATAAAAGTACAAAGGCACACTTAGATTTAGGGTTTTATGAGGGTTTTAGCATAAATAAAATTCCTTAACAATGTTCAAAACGAACCCTAGCAAGGAAGTACTTATTTTGAAGCTCAAGTCAAAATCCAAAATTAAAAGCTAGAATTTTTTTGTAGAAAGTGCTATCATATTACATGTAGACATTTTTGATCCAACAATTCTAGCTCATTTAACCTAGATACCTGGTATTCTTCATCATCAATCAAGTGTTTCAATGAAACCCTTAGCAATGGAAGCTCAACCTCAATAGGTAAGATGGCCTAAATACCATAAACCAAGGAATATGGTTTGGCACTGATGGGTGTTCTAATACTCATTCGGTTAGCCCATAAAGTTGGATTGTCGCAATTTTCAACCATGACCAGCATAATTAATGGTTTTTTTAGGTTTTTTAAGATATTTTTGTTAGATTCTTTGGCTTGGCCATTCCCTTGAGGGTAATAGGGTGTAGAGAAATGGTGTTGGATATGGATTTGGGTGTAAAGTTATTGAACATTCTAGTTCTTAAAAGGGGTTCCATTATCTGTGATAATGGATTTAGGAACACCATACCAGTAGATTAAGTAATTAAGGATGAATTTAGAAATATGTTTGTCAATGATGTAGGTAAGAGGAATGGCCTCGATCCATTTTTTAAAGTTCTCAGTGATGGTAATGATAAATTTATGGCCATTTGAGGATATAGGTGAAATCTTCCGTATGAGATTGAGCCCCATTGCAAGAAAGACAAAGGTGTCATTATAGGTCATAGTTCTTATGATGGAGCATGGATGAGATGACCATGTTGTTAGCACTACAAGAATTTCTTGACAAATTGATTTGTCTCTTGTTCCATGGTTGGCCACTAGTATCCCATTCTAAGTAGCTTTTTAGTGAGGGTAGGGCCACTTGAATGGGATCCACAAATTCCTTCATGTATCTCTTGTAAGACAATTGTAGCTTCTTCCAAGTTAAGGCACTTGAGTAACGTGCCATCAAGAATCTTTCAATAAAGGGTATTTCCAATAATGATGAATCAGGATGATCTTTGGAAGAAGATTTTTCAGAGGTTGGAGGTAAGGTTAGGTGGTATAGTACCATCATTAAGGTATTGATAGATGTCTTGGTACCATGGGGAGTTAGGACCAACAATTTTGCATGTGTATCCTAATTTGGGAACTTCAAATTTTGATATGAGTATGCAAGGTCCGACCCCAATGCATTGTTTTCAACTTGTTATTTAATTAATGATTTTATTTTCAGGTTGAATAGTTGATTTAAATTAATATTTTTGTTGTGCCAACCTATTTGTAAAATGTAATAGAATCAAAATATGTATCCTTTCTATT
>VDFB02205659.1:0-13866 GCA_007258455.2 Sequoia sempervirens
TCTTTTTTCTTATCCTATCGTGGCACCCATACCCGTGCCATTAGTCTGTCTGATTACGGTTCAATTTACTTTTCATGAGATGTGACAATTCATTTCAATGCCTTCAATACAAACTATACAATTTGATTGATATTTACTCTTAAAACGATTCTAATTAGATTCTATGTTAAATTTATTCTCTACTTGGGATCAAGTTTATATGTCTAGGTAAAGTTTTTGATTGCAGATTCATCCTCTAGTCTAGTCTAGAATTGATCTTAATGTCAAATTTTGTTATTTGATCTTAATGTCAAATTTTGTTATGTGATTCTTCTAGTTGATCTAAGTTTACTTTTCATTTTCATGTCTTACATATGTCTAGTAGTATTCAAAATTAGCTTCATATATTCACTATTGTACAGTAGAGGACATGTTCTTCTAAATCAATTCATGTAATTCTATGTACAAAATTGACAATAATACTCTTCAAAGATTTGTACTTTATAATCTTCGCCTTATATTTATGTAGTCATTTTGGTATACACTTCTCTAGTATGTTCTTAGGTTCCATTTTGTATATTTTTAGCATTTTCCATGACCATTGAAGGATAGTACAAACATTGCCAACCGTAGAAACCTAGTACTATAAATGTTGGGAATTTTGAACTACAAATTTATCAAAGACATATATAACCCAATTATACATGCCTAAGCTCAAACTTCACAAAAGCTATTTCCTACCCGTTTGTACTAATTTTTTTTTACCATTTTCAAAATTCATTTATCTAAAAACCCTTCTAATCACACACTATTCATTCCTTGAAAATATAAAGTGCCCCTTTCTCCTCTATCACAAGGATATATAGAAGTACTCCCATTAGAGAGATCAAAGGAAATAAATTGTAAGTCTAAAGACTACAATTTTGGTGGAATCTTCACCAAATTCCACCATAATTGCTATCTAGTTGCCATTCCCATTCATCCTTACAAGTTTTTAGTTTTCCCCTTTTGACATTATGATAACTATTGTTACATATACCACCATTGCATAACACTAGGTTTATACACATTATTAATATTTCCAAAATAGTGCTATTATGGAGGTTGGAGTATGTTGAATAAGGGAAAAAATAATGTAGCCTTCACCACAACACTCTTTTTTCTTCTTTTAAAAAAAAAAAAAAAACCAAAGCTCTAGAATTTACATTCTTTGGAGAAAAATCATCACATTGTAAGTGAAATTGGAGGTAGGAAATAGGTATGAAAAAGTGTATAAAGAATTCTAATAATATATTGAATTGAATCTCATATATAATAATGAATACAATTATAGTATAGATGTGATTTATTAATTAAAAATAGATTAAATAAAATATATATGTTAAATATATAATACAGTATGTAAATATAAATTTAATAATAAAATATTATTTTAAAACTATATTTAGTATTTTATATGAAGTATATCAAATATGATAATTCCATGCTTTCAAAATTTTGTGTTGTAAGTTATTCAATAAAAAATAAAAGAAACATTATTTTCAAGTTATGCATACATACTCTTATATTACATAGTTGGCAACTATATGTTAAAAGCTAAGGTTACTTAGTATGGCATAAAATTATGAAACAATACATCTTATTCTAGCCTTGATTATATCTATCAAAAATCAATTTAAAATAATATAGACTTGTTTATGTTGCTTGTATTGACAATTTCATGTTGAGTGAGTTATCTTGAAGAAAAATATTGGAGGTGGTACTCAATGATGAAACTTCTTTCCACCATATTTTATTGTTATTAAAAAATTTCAATCATTGATTTTAATGCTTAACTTGCTCCTTGTCATAGAAAAAATATCTTTTGATATAATAAAATAATTCATGAATAAATAATTCAAATTTGATATTTTAAAAATAAATATATTTAAGACATTTAAAATAGTTATATATACATGTTTATTAATAGTTGATCTTTTGTTTTGGTCTTACGAGAGGTTTCAAGAATTACATTTATGGAGTAGGGTGTCCCATGAACCAAAAAAGATGTTACATGATTAATTAGGATCCATTTCATAGGAGTCTCTATATTTTAGTTTGTAGATTTCAAGCATGTGTATACTTGATGGGGCTAGAAATTTCTCTGAAATATCTTTGCATTATATACTGATATAAGAGGCATTTCTTTCCACAAATGCTGTCAAATTCATGATATTACCACGTAGGATTCAACTGTGTAGTTTCGAGTCAAACTCATTGACCCATGTTTCATGAGTATTGGTTCAACAAGAACCCATCTCTCATGATATCTAATGGTCCACTTAGCACTCATTGCATCTAGGTGATGCTCACAGAGGTGAAGCACTGGTCCGTCCCGGGAGGTCACCCATCCCAGTACTGCTCCAGCTCAAGCGCGCTTAACCAGGGAGTTTTCTCCAAGGTTAAGCCCGCTTGAGTTGTTACCCCATTTGCAAAACCTTCAGCAAGTGTTGTGCCTTATGAACCATTCATAATAGAGCCCCTTTAGCTCATCAATTGATAAGTAAGAGGTATTTTCCACACAGAAGAATTATGATATATTATTAAACTGCAGTTTCGAGTCAAACCTACTGGACCCATGCTCATGACCGGGATGGGTGGACCTCCCGGACTGTGGACTAAAGTTGCTTCACTTTCCGTGAGCATCACCTAGATGCAATGAGTGCTATGGACTATTCGATATCATGAGATGGTTCTGCTGAACCAATTACTCATGAAACATGGGTCAATGAGTTTGACTCAAACTACACTCGCTGAACCTCAGCAATAATTACAATTTATTTATATTTTTTAACCTCTTTGTTTGCAATTAATTTTTTTTTTTTATTAAATAAGAATAGTTAACAAGATGCATGCCACACTATATTGATTTACAATGAGCAATAAAAAACAAAATATCGAAGAGAAACTAAATATGTAATATAGAAGATTATTGTAGGCTTTTATTCAAATATGTGAGTTTTTCCTATGTTAAAAATAATTCCTTTTCTATTCACAACTCTTTACCAAAATAATGAAGCTTAAAAATATAAATTTGATTGATCAAATATATAATTAGCTGATAGGCTATTTGTGTGAACTTTGGTCAGAATTTTCGTCAGCCTCCCTGTTTTCAAACTTTTGGCGATCGGGAAAAAGGTGGCCCGGATAGGTTACTCAAGCTTTGGTTAGATTTTTGCTCTGACCTCCACGGTTTTTAGTATACGATGGCGCGAAGAATTAATTGGAGAGTTGTTGGCTACCTTGGAAATAGAATTGCAAGAACTTTCATATGCGTGGATGAGAGAGGCCGTAGAAATTAAATGCTAGTTTAACATCAACATTAATTATTGTATCCTTTGCATGTACCAGCAATGGTCATGATACCAGTTGTCGTTTAACACCTCAGGGAACAAAACAAATGTTTGAGAAATTTTCAATAAGGAATTGTTTGGTGTCATTTTGTTACTATACTTGCTATGAGAGCCGTGAGTGACGAGGGTAAGCTTTTGTAAGGGTGCAAGCTTGATTAAGCTTTGTTCAGGTTCTGCGAAGGTAGGTGGAGGTTATTTTGTGTTTTTTACATGGGCGGATGGTTGAAAAAGGAAAAGAAAAGTGTTTCATGTCATAATATTTTGCCCATTTTTGTGTAGGAAAGCTAGCAGGAAGAGGTGTGTTTGAAGCAAGTGGGAAGAGGTGCATGTCAAAGAAACTCTTGGCAATATTGTTTGATTTGTGGTTTGCAGTCTATGCTAGGCTATATTATTTGATTTGCGATAAGGTACTGTTGATTGTTTGAAATTTTGATAAGCTATTGTTAATAAAATACAATAGTTTCTAAAAATGATTTGATACTGTGATTTTTTGAGGGTTTTTGTTTATGGTTTATGCTATCTGGCTATGTTTGCAGTATTGGACAAACAAGGCAGCCTGGAGAAATCTAGTGGAAAGAGGTTTGTTTGAAGCAAGCAGGAAGAGGTGCATATAGAAAAAACTGTTTACCATATTGTTCCATTTGTGGCTCATCGTTTTTGGGAGGCAATATTGTTTTATTTGCGATAAGGTACTGTTGATTGCTTCTAATTTTGATAAGGTGTTGTTGAGGAAAGACTATATTGTTTGTAAAAATGACTATTATTTGGTTTAAGGTTCACGTTTTGTGGGTTTTTGTGTCTGGGTTGTTGTTGAAACCAATGTTGGTTGACTTGTGGCTTCGCTTTTGTGGTTATGGGTGGAACAAAATGAAATAGTTATTTTTGTACACTCCATGTTTGGTTACATTAGGTATTGTTGATTATTGTTCTCTGTCTTATGCTATATTGTATCATTTTCAATGAGGTGTTGTTGAAAAAGCTATATTGTTTCAATTTTTGACAATGTTTTGTTTAGAAAGGAGTATATTTTTTGATGGGTTTGTCACTGTTAATTTTTGAGAGGGTGATGTTGAGAAGGATATATTGTTTCTATTTGTGATAAGCTTTTATTGAGAAATGGGTATATTTTTACTTGGGTTGGTTACTGTGAATCCACTATTTTTGGCAGGCAATATTGTTTTATTTGCGATAAGGTACTATTGATTGCTTCTAATTTTGATAAGGTAATGTTGAGAAAAGACTATATTGTTTGTGTTTGCATTTTGTGGGTATGTTTGCAATGGAATAAAATTGTTGACATTATGTAGTTTTTGTTGATCGTTATTATATAGCTCGGGCTATATTGTCTCATTTTCGATAATTCTCTATTCAAAAGGCTATATTATTTCAATTTTTGATAGGGTGTTGTTGAGGAAAGACTATATTGCTTGTTGAAAGAAATATTGTTTCGTTCAAGTGGTTGAGTTATGTGGTTATCATTTTGCATAGATTTTGTGGCTACGGTTTTGTGGGTTTCTGTGTTTGGATCACTATTGAAACCAATGTTGGTTGATTTGTGGCTTCTGTTTTGTGGTTATGGGTGAAACAAAATGAAATAGTTAATGTTGTACAATCCATCTTTGGTTACATTAGGTATTGTTGATTATTGTTCTCTGTATTAGGCTATATTGTATCATTTTCGATGAGGTGTTGTTGAAAATGTTGTATTGTTTCAATTTTTGATAACGTTTTGTTAAGAAAGGATTATATTTTTTGCATTGGTTTGTTACTATCCATTTTTTTGTGCTTTGTGCAATCAACGATGGGTTGATGTTATATAGTTTATGTTTGTTTCCATTATAGATTGTTAATTTCTATTCTCTAGCTTAGGCTATGTTGTTTTACTTTTGATAGGGTCCTACTGAAGAGGCTCTATTATTTCAATTTTTAATAGCATGTTGTTGAAAAGGCTAGATTCTCTCAATTTTTGATAAGGTTTTGTTCAGGAAAGAGTATAATTTAATATTAATATGTATGTATATATATATGTATATATAAACATGAATATTTATGTATATGTAAATTTCTTGTTAGTTTCTATTTATGGCTTGCATTTTGTGGCTATGTTGGCAATGAAACAAAATTGTTGGCGTTATATAAATTTTGACAATTGCTATTGTCTAGCTCTGGCTATATTGTGCCATTTTGGATAAGGTTTTGTTCAAAAGGATATATTGTTTCAATTTTCAATAAGGCGCTATTGAGAAAAGACTATATTGTTTGTTGAAAGAAATATTGTTTCGTTTATGGTTGCATTATGTGGCTATTATTTTGGTTGGGTTTTATGGCTACAATTTTATGGGTTTGTCCAACTGGGTTGTTGTTGAAACCAATGTTGCTTGATTTATGGCTTTTTTTTGTGTGTTTATGGTTGGAACATAATGGAATAGTTAATGTTGTACACTTTATGTGTTGTTGCATTGGGTATTGTTGATTATTTTTCTCTTTCTTAGGTTATATTGTTTCATTTCCGATAAGGCGTTGTTGAAAAGGCTATATTGTTCACATTTTTTATAAGGCTATTTTGAGAAAGGAGTATATTTTTTGGATGGGTTTGTCACAGTTAATTTTCGAGAAGGTTCTGTTGAGAAGGCTATATGGTTTCAATTTTTTGATAGGGTTCTATTGAGAAATGAGTATATTTTAACTTTGGTTTGTTTCTGTGAATCTTTGTGCATTTCTGTTTATGGATTTCATTTTGTGGCTATGTTTGGAATGAAATAAAATTGTTGATGTTATGCAATTTTTGTTGGTTATTGTTGTGTATCTTGGGCTACATTGTTTCCTCCCCAAAAAGGGTGCTATTGAGTAGTCTTCCAATTCTCGTTAAGGCATTGTATTTTTTGTCTATTATTGATGGCTAGCTTGGATTGTTTTTTTTCCTTGGTTTGTTATTGTGCAATTTTTTGTGCTTTGCAACAATCAACAATACCCTTTGGAAAATAACATAGACTATTTTAGAGATACTTGAGGAATTTTTTTCTCAATATAGATACCTATTCCCTCGCCTCTCCTCACTCCCTTCAGCTACACCTCTTCTAGTTTTCTTTCTATGTGCTTTGTACTTTCCCCACCTCCTGCAAAAAAATGGGCACATAATTATCTCACTCAATACTTTTGTGCTTCTTTTGCAGCCATCGAGCCATGCAAAAAAACACAAAATAACTTGCAACCACCTTCACAGAAATTCCATAGCCAATGACTGCGCTTGCACCTCCATAGAAGCTTTCTCTCCCCACTCACAGCTATTATATATATGTACATATATACATATACATATATATATATACATATATATACATATATATATACATATACACATATATATATACATATATATATACATATACATATACATACATATATATATATGTATATGTGTATATATGTATATATGTATATATTTATGGCTTTCCTTTTGTGGTGATGGTTGGTATGGAATAAAATTGTTAATGTTGTACATTTTATGTTTGGTTACATTGGGTGTTGTTGATTATTGTTCTTTGTCTTGTGCTATATTGTTTCACTTTGGAAAAGGTGTTTATTGAAGAAAAGGCCCTATATTGTTTCATTTTCATAAGGTTTGTTGTCAGTAGGTATATTTTCCTTCGGTTTATTCATGAATATTTACTGGAGTTTTCTCTTGCTTGGCTTGCATTTGGCAGGCTATCATTTTGGAACACAATAGGATTTTTAACGTTATCACAACTTTTGTTGGTGTGATTTTATAGGCTAAGCAGAGTAGGATTCCATTTTTCTATATGTCTCTGCAACATATCAAATTTAAAGAGATGATATATATTTTGTTGATTATTTGTTGTTGGCTTGGAGTTATATTCTATCCATTATTTGTTACTCTACATTTTTCCTAGCTTTGTACAATGAAAAGAAATGCATGTATATACATCTAACTTTAGATATATAGATATATGTATATACATATATATGTATATAGTTATATATGTATATATATGTGTATACATATATGTATATATATCTCTATATATATGTATATATATATGTATATATATGTGTATATATGTATATATGTATATATATATATACATATATTTTTATATATGTACATGTATATGTATATATAATGTCCATAACATTGACTATTTTGTTGCGTTGCAAGCATTGATGGTAAATGGAAGCCACAAATGAAACAATATAGCCTAAGGTGGACACCAATAGCATGAACCGCATAACATTGACTATTTAATTTCATTGCAGCCATTGCCATAGAATGCTGAAAATCATGGTTATATACCTAGCATACATGAGCCTTTGCCATAAAGGCTAGTCCATATATAAAGCTTATGTATGTACATATATATATTTATGCGTATTTATGTATATATATATTTGTATGTATATATGTATATGTATATATATGTATATATATATATATATATGTAATATTTTTTATATATATGTATCTATATATATTTATGTGTGTGTGTGTGTGTGTATTGTGTGTGTGTGTGTGTGTGTGTGTGTGTGTGTGTGTGTATGTATATGTGTGTGTGTGTGTGTGCATATATCTCTATATGGATGCATATGTATGTATATATATGTATATGTACATGTATATAATTTCCATAACATTTTCTATTTTGTTGCATTGCAATGATTGATGGTAAATAGAAGCCACAAATGAATGTTCAATATAGCCTAAGGTGGACATCAATAGGCAACAATGCTTTATGCAAAACAACATGAACTGCATAACATTAACTATTTTATTCCATTACAACCATTGCCATAGAATGCTGGATATCATAGTTACAGGCCTATGCAAAACCTTTTCTACAAAGGCTGGACCATATATAACTCATGTGTATAGATATATATGTGTATATATATTTGTATGCATATATGTATATGTGTATATATATGTATGTGTGTATATATATATGTATATGTGTATATACATTGCATCCATCTTAGTCAAAATTTTTGTAAGCCTTCCCATTTTAGAGACTTCCAGTGGTTGGGGTAAAGTTGGCGGATGGATGATAACTTTGGTTGGAATTTTTCGTCATCCTCTCAGTTTTTTACCCTTCTGATGGCCATGGAAAAGGTGGTGGAGGCGATTGTTGGATGCCTTGGGAGTAGGGTGGAATATTTCCCACTGTGTGGATAGAGAAGGCTACCAAAATTTAACATTGGGTTGCATCAACATTAATTGTCATATGCTTTGCGTGTACTAGTGATGGTTGTAATAGCACCTGTTGTTTAATGCATCAGGGAACAAACTGAATGTGTGGGGAATTTTCAATAAGGCATTTTTTGGCGTCATTCTATTGCTATACCTACTATCAAATGTGTGAGGGAGGAAAGTAAGCTTCTGTGAGGGTGCAAGCTCAATCAAGCTTTGTTCATCTCCTACGAAGGTGGGTGGAGGTTATTTTGTGTTTTTTTCATATGGCGATGGTTGCAAAAGCAAAAGAAATGTGCCACCTATGATAATATTTTTCCCAATCTTTGTGCAAGAAAGCTAGCAAGAAGAGATGTGTTTGAAGCAAGTGGGAAGAGGTTCTTTTGAGGAAAAACTCTTAGCGATATTGTTTGCTTTGTGGCTTGTGGACTGCTTTTTGATTCTAGTGGCAATTGTTGATTGTTGTTTCCTTCCTTGATCTACATTGTTTCATTTTCGATAGTGTGCTATTGAGAAGGCTATAATGTTTCAAGTTGCAATAAGGTGGCGTTGAGAAAAGATTTTTTTTTTTGCATGGATTTTTAACTTTGAAACCAATATTGTTTCATTTATGTTTTTTGTTTAGTCATTATGGTTGCAATGCAATGAAACAGTCATTGTTATATAATCTATTTTGAATGTTGTACCCTATATTCTTAGCCAATAGTATATTTGTGTGTACCTTGGTTGGAATTCTTGTGAGCCTTCCTAGTTTTTTGAGCTTTCTGGTGGGCATGGAAAAGGTGGTAGATGGTCCTTTGTTTAAAAAAACTTTGGCCAAAATTCTCTTCTACCTCCTAGTTTTTATCCTTGCAGTGCTCGTGGGAAGGGTGGTGGAGGTGGTTGTTGGCTTCCTTGGGGATAGAGCGGCATATTTCCCACTGCATGGATAGAGAAGGCCATCAAAATTAAACGTTGGCTCACACCAACATTGAGTTTTGTATGCTTATCATGTCCTAGGGATGGTTGTGATGACACCTTCCATTTATTTACTTATGGCTTCCATTTAGTGGTGATGGTTGCAATGTGGCCATATAGTTAATCGTGTGTAGCTTATGTTGTTTTCCATAAGGCATTGTCATTGTCCTTGTCCAGTGTTGGCTAGGTTGTTTCGTTCTCCTTTGCACAACCCTAGAAAGAGTATTTGAATTGTCCCTTTAATAGCTTCAAAAAGGTGTTGAGAACATGTATGTGGTATCCAGTGTTCTTTAGTATGTTTAATATAGAGCCTATTTTTATAAGAATTCATTTTCAAGAATGAAAGAAATAACAAACTTGTTTCAAAATAAATAACTATCTTCTCAAAACAATAAATTTGAATGCTTTGTTTCCCTTTTTAAATAATGTCTTTTTTAATATATATTTCTTATTAAAATGAGTTGCAGGAATACTTCATGTGGTGCTTAATTAGGATAACAAGGTGTTGAGAGGGAAATATTTTCCCATGAAACCTTAGAATAAACACCTTAAGGGTCAATCAAGAGAACACACACACACACACACACACACACACACACACATATATATGTACACATGTAAATATATATTTATATAGAGACTGGTATATCTAAATAGATGTGTATACCATATGTTTTGACTCTCTATGCAAATGGCTCGTTCAAAATTATAAATAAAGAAAACGTCCATACTAAATTTTCCCTCATTTTCCTGAATGAAAAAGCTATGAATTCAAATTTTCTTTTTCCTATAATATATTGCCTAGCTCAAAGCAAGACATTATTATAGGCAACAAAAGGTTTGAATTCATAGCCTTCTCAACTAGTCAATTGAGGGAAAATGTTGTGTGGATGTTTTCTCTCTTGAATGCTGGATGGTATCGACATTAGTTGTTGTATGGTTTGCATGTGCTGGCGATGGTTGTGATAACAACTGATGTTTATTCAATTGTTCTTGCCATTTTGTGGTTATGGTTACAACATAACCATATGAATGCTTTGTTTTCATTTATAGAATTTTTTTTCTTTAATGTATAAGTCTTATTGAAATGAATTCAATCCATACTTCATATGATTGCTAATTGGCATAACAAGCTCCTAAGAGTCAAATATTTAGTCATGGAATTCCACAATAAAGACCTTAAGGTTCAATGAAGATGATTTTGGTAGTTTTTCTTATAATAATATGTTCAAAATTCAATTATTGGAAAATTGAATGATTCAGAGGTGCATATGTCTTTCTCTTGTTGGTTGATATCTTGCATTCCTCTTTTGTAGACTTTGCACCTAATACTTGTTGAAGTACTAAAACACTTTGTGCTATTTTCCATAGGGCATTGTTGTTTGTTCTTTTGTTGGATTGAATAAATTGTTTCATTTATCATTTCAATTATTCTTATTGAAAGAATAAAGACATTAAGGTTCATTGAAGATGATATTTCCAATTTTTCTTATCATAATATGTTTAGTAGTTGATTATTGGAAATTAGGATGGCTCAAAGGTGTGACATTTAATACTTGTTGAAGTAATAAAACACTATATTCTATTTTGCATAGGGCATTGTTGATTTTTCTTTTGTGGCCTTGAAGAAATTATTTGACTTATGGTTTCTATGTGGTGCCAACGGTTGCAAAGTAATAAATCAGTTTATGTTTTCCTTGATAAGGAATTCTTAGCTATTTTCTTGTGTGTTTAGAGACACTTCTTATTTATCTAGGCCTTAATAAGGATTTGTTAGATTGGAAGTTTGCATATAAAGTGTGAGATGAAACATGGTCCTTGCTTTTTATTATACTTGATGTATGCGCTAATATGTGTATCGATGTTGTTTGCATCTATTTTTGCACACCCGCATAAAAACACAATCCACTATTATGCATTGCATGCATATCTATGAATTTTTTGTTTGGAAATAAAGGAACATCATATATGTGTGTGTGTGTGTGTGTGTGTGTGTGTGTGTGTGTGTGTGTGTGTGTGTATATATATGTATATATCTTGGTCGTTGTTTAAACCAAACTTTTTTGATTTATGGCTTCTGTTTGGTGGTTATGGTTGCATTGGAATGAAATAGTTGACGTTATACAATTGATATTTGATTGCATTACGGACTATTGATTATTGATCTCTAGGTTAGGCTATATTGTTCTATTTTTTATAAGGTGGTGTTGAAGAGGCTATATTGTTTCAATTTTTGATAGGGTGTTGGTGAATACATTTCTATAAGTATATCTATATATATATACATACATATATATATATATATATATAATATACATACATATATACACACACACACACACATATATCTACATATAAATCTCAACTTAGGTGCACATAAATACACATCAATTGTTGATTGCACAAAGCATAAAAAAATTATGAGTGACAAATGAATGGATAAAAATAACCCAAGCTAGCAAGCAATAGAGCACAAAAGAAAACTGGATTATGTTAAGAGAGTGTATTTTTGTTACAAACATAGCCAAAATGGACATCATAGAGAAAGAAGCCAAGAAAAGATTAGTGGCATCAATTCAAAGCCCATGCAAGCTACTTTAGCTTTTTCACAAAGAAAGGATTGGAAAAAAAATTATAAGTAGGTGGCTTACAGCCAGTTTAGTTTTGCAAACATTATCACATAAAAACATATAAAAATAGCCTCCTAACACCCTGCCTAGCAGAAGTATCCTGCCTCTGGGGAATGTTCTTAGAGTGGTCTTCAAATATTAAAATACTATGTACAGTTTCAATGACACATGAGGCCTGCGAGATCAGGGAAATATAAAAGTTAGAAAAATAATTTGGCGTGCTCTCAGCCTATCATGTTAGGTCATTGAGGCATGATTGGCTCATGGGCAGACAGAACATACATTTGCCCTTTCTGATCAATAGTCCAAATCAATGTACCATGGCCTTACTATCGGTCTATCATTCTAACAACTCCTTTTTTGATACTCAAGAAATAATAACTAGGAAGGTGTATTGAATGCATGCTTTCCCTCCTTACTGACAACTATCTTGAACAACAAGCTAAACCCAAAGAATGACACCCAACAATGCGTTATCAAAAATTGAAACAATATAGCCTTTTTCGCAGTAGGACCCTTTGAGAAACAAACCAATATAGCCATAGGGAAATTCACTTTCAAAAATTGCATAGGAATTTGCTATGTTCTTGACTACTTGAAAAGCAGCTACTGCTTATAGCCATTGCCACTACATGGAAACCATACAATGATTAATGTTGATTCCATTTCACTAGCCTTCTCTATTGATGCAAAAAATATTTTTTATTTAAAAATAAAAATAAAATCCTCCACCTTCCTTTCCAGGACACACTAAATGGAGGCCAGAAATGACACAATATAGCCTAGTGTAGACAACAACAATGAACAGTTCGTTGTGTAAAATAATATCAACTACATAACATTCACTATTTTATTGCATTGCAGCCATCACCAAAAAATTAAAGCCATAAATTAAACAATATTGGTATCAATTGTTAGCCATATGGTGAATCATGCACAACACTAGAAAACATAGTAACGAACCCATGCAAAACCAGCCCTACAAAAATTGAACCATGAATCAAACAATATTGGTTTGAATAAACTATATAGTCTTTTCCAAAGAAAACCTTACCAAAAAGGAAACAATATACCCTAAGGTAGAGAACGACAATCAACACTGCCTTACAAAAAACAATGTAACCTATATAACATTAACTATTTCATTGCATTGCAACCATGACCACACAATAATTACTTCCAACAGTGACGCATATGGAACACCCAAAAAATACAAAAATCTTGTAGTAATAGACCAATTCAAAGCCTCCACCATAAAAAACAAACCATAAATGAATCAATATTGGTTTCAACAACAACCCAGATGGAAAAACTCACAAAAGACACATGAGATTAACTTTTTCCCAACCATTGGTGCAAAACAGAAGCCATAAATGAAACAATGTAGTTTGTAAATATAATATTTTCTTGTGGCAAACTATATTGTATGATTTCCCACCAGTGCCTTATAAAAAATTGTGCAAACATTTGTTGTGTTTTCTGAGGGCTTTAAGGGAAAGTTCCCCTTGAAACCATCAGCGCTACATGCAAAGCATACAACAATTAATGGCCATGCCATTTCACTGGCCTTCTCTAACAACACACCAAACACTTTTTATTTCAAAATCAAAGAACAATGAACCCCTGGTTTTGGATGGGTTTGTTGCTATGAATTTTTGTGTTGTTCAGGTGTTTCCATGTGATGTAGTGCTTCATTATAATTTTC
>VDFB02205663.1:0-21399 GCA_007258455.2 Sequoia sempervirens
CAAAAATATAAAAATTTCTAAAAAAAGCATCCATTTGTGTCTAGAAAATCAATTTTATGAAAATAATTAAAATCAAAATAACTCCCACAAAAATGATGATAAGCCCTTGATTTTTTTACTGTAGCCTTTTGAGATGATGTACAAGATTTTGTAAAAAATATTGTAAAAAAATTCACAGCTGTGTAGAATATATGAAAAAATTGGTAAAATTTGGGGTTTTGTCCAAAAATTGACAGATCTACAACAAAAGGTCAATAAAACCTGCAAAAGGCAAGCTAGATCAAAGAATTCATGTCAGGTTCACCAATGTAACTAAGGGTTATTTTTCTTAAGGATTAGATTCAATGAATTGAAAACACAATAAACCCAAAGAAGTAATGAAGTGCAAAGGAAAATAAATGAAAACACAGAAAATAGAACAATCTCACCCAGTGTCTTCAATCTCCATGGCTAATCTCCATTACACCTTCTAACTTGTTGATTTGTGTTGCCCTTAGATCGAGTGTGTGAGCAATCTTGACTATGCCATTGTCCTAAACAAGCTTTGAAGGATTTGAATCTTAAATTCCTATGCCTATGACAATATGATAAATGAAAATAATAACTATGAATGCTAAATGACTATAATGCCTATATTAATGAAGTGGTCCCAAAATTATGAACAAAATTGTCATTTTATAGAAAACACAATTTTGAATGGATAGACGAGATCGACTCTTGGGAGAAACCTAAAATCAGAGGACGAGATTCAATCTGATAATCCCTAATCAGGGTTAGGGAAAAATCCTTAAATGAGCGGTCAAGATGTCATAGGAGAAAAACAAATCAGTGGTGGAGAAAAGAGGAGATAATTAATTTTGAAAATAAATATTTTCAAAATTGAGAAGATAAAGATAGCCTGCTTTGTGAGATTTATAAAAAATGAACTGAAAAGCAAATTTGATTAAAATCAAGAACCTGCTTGCTTTATTTGATTTTTGGAAGAAAGCTACCAATCAACTCAAAATATGAATTTTGTGAGACAAATAAATAATCTTTTTCAGATTATTTACCAAAATGGAATGTTAGTTAAGAATGTGATGACATTTTAAATAATTTCACTTATTTAAAATGAGAGGAATATTAATTTCAACAATTAAATAATTAGACATTAATTATTTAATTTAGAAGATATGATTAAGAATTAAATAAATTAATGAATTTATTCAATTGTGAGGATTAGTGACATATTAAATAAATAAATAAGATTTATTTATTTAATAATCAGGAAGAAATAAATGAATTGGGTAATTAAACAAATTAGCAAATTTGCCAATTAGAAACTTTAGACAATTAATGACGTATTTAATAAATAAATGAAATTTATTTATTTAATAATCATAAAGAATAAATGACATGAATTAATTAAATAATTATGAATTATTTAATCAATAGTCGAATGTGGACCAAGGACATAATTAAATGTCATAATTATACTAGGACGAAAATGGTAAAAATGAAGCTTACAGGCCTAGGTCAATTTTAGGTGTCTACAAAAGTAACCTTCTTTGCATTTGGTAACGGCATTTGAGGTATTAGTAGACAGTTGCTCAATTCAGGGGATCTTCCTCACACTCTTGTCTTGAAGGGATATCTATAGTATCAATTTTAGGAAAAGGAAAATCTATTGCGAATGTAGTTGCTGCGTCTAATGACAGAGGCCTCAAACTCAATAAATAGTTCACAAATTATTTGAATCTTACTCTTCTATTTTGTAAAAGTTTTTGAAGGATAAGATTATAACATTGGAAGATCCTCAACCTCTTAGAGAGCCTTCTTCCAATTGGTATGATGGAAACATGTTTTTCCAATACCATCATGTCCACGGGCATGATACTAAACGTTGTATGTGCCTGCATCATGAGAGACATGACCAAATCGATGATGGTACCATCCACCTCAATGGTAAAAAGAAGAATGCAAACAAGTTTGTGGCTAAGGAGAATAGTGAATTGTAGATCTACACAGATCCATTTTCATCACATTCTGTTAATTTGATTGTTGAACCTTCCATTCTTGGTCCTACCGATGAATTCCCTTCTGCATACGTAAATGTGGTCTTGTTTACTCCTAGTCCTCCCCCTCAACCTGTGGTTAGTTCCCTTGATGTGATTTTTATGTTGTAGGATTTACCCATGAATAACAAAGCCTCTCCTCTATATATTATTGCTCACGTAAATTAAAACATTATGACAGGAGTCCTTGTGGACCCCATAAGTCACATGAATGTTATTACGGAGGAGACTCTTTTGTTGAATTAATTGCAAAGGGAGGAATATGAGAAAAAAAAGACCACTATAGAATTCGATCCACCTTGGACTTTGGTACTTTGGCCAAACTAGACACTAAACTGATTTTTTCTAACTAAATCTTCACTTTCGAGCACCTATAGCAACTAAACCATGAGGAATTTGAGGATGATGCAAACTAGTGATTTGTGACATTTTGTTTGTAGATTATAAATATATGTTCAAAATTTTTGGAATTAGATTGCACTTCTTTTTCCATCTCCCTTTAAAACTAGTTTTCCGGTAAACACCATTTTAAGGTGATGCTCAACCTTGTCTCTAACCTTGGATTTTTTATGAAGGACAAGTATGTTTTTTGAATTTAGATATGTAACTACAATATATAGCTCATTTTTGTTTCATATTGGTGACATTGAATAATTTTCCCTTGAAGAAATCAAGTTTTGAAGTCAAACCAATTACAATTCAAACATAGGCTGATTAATACAACATATGGATTTTCTATGTCAATTCAGCCTTTTGTTAGATCCAGGGACTTCAATATCTAGTGCACTGATATTTTCAATTTTTTTTGATATTATACTATTTTTCCACATGTGTAGAGACAAAGAGCTTGATTTTAGATGAAAAACCTACATTCCTGAAATAAAAAATAAATATAATAATAGATTAAATTTATTTTAAAATTGTACTTTTGGGGAAGCTTGTAATAGAAGGTTACAGCGCACGAAGTAAATTTTAAATAAATTCATTTCAATCCCAAAGGTAAATCAAAAGTGATTTTTTATCAGCATTTTGATAGGTGTAAAGGAGACTTTGTTATAGGTATGGTTTAAAACTAGCGGGGTTCTATCCAAGGGGGTTTGATCTAAGGTGGTTCGATAAAACCCTCTTGAATTGGAATCCTTTAAATGGAAATTTTCAAGGCTTAAATCATTATATTTTCTAAAAATATGCAAGTTCAACAAAAATCAAGATCTTCCATAAATTGTAAACTAGTATTGTGGGATCACCCTATACGTTCTCATGATGGTCTCTATATTGCTCCTTATGGCTCTATAATACTTTCTGCCCTAGTGGGACCTAGGGCTGTGGATGCTACCTTTGATGCCATTCCAAAATTTGACTTATTCAAGGTAAAGTTAGGCATTCCATGGCTAGCTTTCATGAACAAAGTCGCTTATGTTATTCACAAATGTCTAAAATTTCCCCACAAAGGTGCAGTGCATGTCGTGCATGACATTGGATACCAGCCATTGGTATTACATGTGGGATATTGGTTAGATCATTTTTGTCCCTCCCTGATTGGTCTTCTTCCTCCAAGGATGGACCTAATTTGTCGAAACTACATTAAGACATAAGATCGAGGGCAAGGTGTAACTAAAAAATGACTCATCCTGTAGTGCAACAATAAGTTGCCTCTTCCTCTCAAAAGGGGAAGGGGAAGCCTGCTCGCAACTCAGGAGCCTTCTTCCTCTATAGTTCCACCCGCTTCTTCCTCTCACCTTGCTGGGACACCTTCAACTTCCACCCTATGCATCTCTTGGGGAGTCTGATGGTTCCCACTTGGTAGAAGGCCAAGTGTCAAGTGTTTGAACTTCCTGTCTTACCCATGGTGCCTCGGTCCATTGTATATGGTAAGGGGAAGGTTCCCCATGGAGTCACTCATGTATCTCAACCTTTGTAGCCTCCTACTACTCCTACCTCTAAGGAAGTGAATGGGAAGAGGCCCATGAATTAGGCGCTCGAGTCTGCTCCCCTTTTGTTGTTGCATCTGCTTCTTTGTCTCTTTCTCTTATTCCCATCTAGGAGTCACTCCCTCCACTAGAAACAACCATGATGGATACTTTGATTGCTGAACATGAGTCTTTCATTCCTCCTCAGGCTGTAGCCTCTAGCTCCCAAAGCCATAGAAACCGCCTTGTGTGAGTGCAAGCATAGGAGGAAGGCTCTGGTCGCTGAGCATGCTACCTTGCAGAAGAAGGAAGGGGAGCCAACAACTCCTGCTTCAACATATTTTGCTGTGTCCTCTTCCACCCCTTCTGCTTCAGTTCCCTCCACCTCAATCTTACTTTCAGATCCTCCTATGAGCGTGAATGATCCTCACCCCAAGAGGGTGCAAGTTTTTGTTGCTCCTTTGGATGAGCATCCCCTCCTGATGCCCTTTTCGAACATCCCACCTTTTTTCAAACTTGTGGACATGTCGAACACCTCAGTGGTTTCTGCTGCAATTTTCTCCTCTTCCTCTTCACCTTCTACTTCATTTTTGGGGATCTCACATCCCTTGATGAAGTGAAAGTTGGAGGATGACCTACTTCTAATGTAGGTCGAAAGAAGGGATCCCCTTCTTCGGAAGCTGGCTCTATGTTGGCTTGTGCCATCTTAGTGATGGAGGTAGCCTTGATGTCTCCTTAGTTCATCACTACCATTGAGTATTTTGGTGAGCCTAGAAGTGGATCTCGATTGTCTCCCTCATTTCCCGCTTAGTTGACATATGACACTCCTGTAAAATGCATGTTTAACTCTATAGATGATGTCTCGACTTTATCGACGATCTTTGCAAAATCACTGATATTTACCTCACATGAATTGAGTGAAGAAGGCCTCAAAGGGACTTTTTCCTTGGCTCTTGTCGTAGGATGGTCAGAGGGTACCCCCCTTGCTATGCCTCCCTTGCAGGCTCATCCACCCCCCCTTACAAAGATCTAGATTGAGAGAACGATGAACTCTTAGTTAATGTGGACTAGGGGGTGCCTCTTCTTTATTTGTAGATTAGATTTGCATGTGTGTTGTGTTCCCTTGTGCTTGTTTTATATGTTTATGGATGACCCTTGTCACCCTTGTAGGTGCTTGGATACAAGAGCATTTTGTGTCGTAAAACTTCTTCTATTTGTTACATCATTCTTCTCTTTGTCTTGCCTTGATTTTTGACAATTAGGGATGATGCAAAGTGTTGGGGGCATTTAGGCCTCCCTTCCATGTTGACCCAATTTTTTGTTTTTACTTTGTTTTTGCATACCTTTCTTCACATGGTTTGATATAGTACGAGATTGATGATAGTTCATATATATATTATATTATACTTATCTACTTATATTTATGAGCAACTCTAACCCTAAAATATCAGATCCCTCTATCTCTTGTTTGTTATGTTATTTTTTGTCCTTTCTTTTCATCTTTCTCTCTTCATTGCTTGCTTTGTGATATTGTGGTGCTCATGTTTTGTCCCTTGCATGTGCAACAACATTACCACAGTTACATCTCATTATGTTCCACGGGCCACAACATCACTGCCATTTTTTCTTTTCTTTCCTTAGGATGTCACACACCTTTGACTTTAGCATGCACCATCCTAAGGGGGGCTATCATATTGCTTCAAATTTTAAAAGGTGTTTTATGTGGCCAATGAATCACTTCTTGATAATCTCTAATTTTTCAAAAATTGTATTCTTCAACATGGATCCCTAGACGAGCTTCTCTTTCATCATGGATTTGTAATATAGAATCTGGACTTGCCCTTGCGAGGGAGCATTCCTTCTTTCAAATACCTTGATGAAAGGAATATTTCAGAAGGATTCCTTGATGATGGAATCGGTGAAAAATGTTTTCTCTCTTTTCAAAACTATTATTTCTTTCAAACATAACATCCCTTGAGTGGACCCCTTTTATTTTAAAAGGGTTACCAAGGGACCCCTTTGAAATCTCTTCCTTTAAATTTTTATTGTCTGCGTGACTGTCTATTTGCTTGCCTGCATGGCTTTTTGTTATCTAACATGTTTTATCTACAAATTAACATGTTGCTTTACAGGCATGCCTGTGAAGCTAATTTTCAATTGACCTTGTAGTACCGAGTACCTGTAAGGCCCCATCAAACTTTGTGGAGCCTCTCATATCTAGCTTCCTTCAAAATTGAGCACCTAGGGGGCGCCCCCTTTGCAAGTCCAAGGACCTGTGAAGCGCTTACATCTTGCAGGATCTCCTCATTCAAATGTATAGGTATGAGGACCTACAAAGCCCTCTTTGTTCACCCTTCCATAGGTCTACAGATCTATGGCACATGCTTGTTCAACTCTCCTTAGGTTTGAGGACCCATGGATCCTTCACTCTCTTTCCTACACCTGAGTTTGCCAGATTATGGTTTTCTTCCTCGATGGTTTAGGTATACATATCTAAACTATTTTGATCTACTTTACCTCGCATTTGGTAGCACATATGCTCACTAAAGTGGGGGAAAAATATAATGGAGTGAATTTTCATCCCTTGCAAATTCCCCATTTACACCCCTTTACCTTAGAAAATCAAACTTGAAGATGCTATTCCACCTCACCCATCCGCTTTCCTCCCACTTGGCAGTTTTCTGTAGTGTCGGTGGGGGAATTTTTATCAGGGAAGCTAGTGCAGTTCATGGACGTCTACGCAACACACTATCGTCCTAACAAGATTCCCGCCTTTGGAATCTATAGAGGCATTACACTTCTCCATTTGCGATGAAGAGTAACACCCCTACGGCCTTGATCGACCTCAAATGACTATTTTGGGATTCTATTCACCTTCAAAAGTCTATCTTCTTCATTCACTTGGGCTTCTACACATTCAATTCATCTTCTACACTCTTCTTGAGCATTCCACACTTCACTTCACAGTATTTTCCACCATTGTTGAAGCTCTAATCCGACACTCTGCTGGTCTTTCTCTTCACGTTGTTGCAGAAATGATGGCATCTACAAGCTTGCAAGCTCACATCTCCCTTCACATGCTCTAGGGCATATTGTTTGGGAGGTGATATATGTTAGTGTAGGTTTTTTATTCCTTATTATAAGGTTTTTCCTACACATTTATTTAAGCTTGCTTAGGTTAATAAAGCATGTTTAATTAGGTGAGAGGATTATGAGGTGTCACCTTCCTACATGTGAGCATCCATTAGCTATCTTGGGAAGATACTTTACTATCTTTAGTACGATAGATGGTTGCTCCTCATTGGTCGGTGTTGCCACCTCCTCCCTCTCTCTAGTCTATATAAGCATGCTACCTAGCTTGTTTATTCATTCGATATTAGAGATAGTTATCTGATGCTATTTTTCCATTCAGCATTTCACATCAATATCTTGGTATCGTTGTTATGCTGTTTCAATTGTTTTTGCATTTATAGTTTATGTTTCTAACTCTTTCAATTGATTCTGGGTTATAATCTGTTTTATGGATTTTAACATGGTATCAGAGCAAGTTTTGTAAGGTTAGATTCTTTATAGAGATCTTGTAAAATCCCGTATACTCTTCTCTTGCATTTTTTTTAACGATCTGGAGAATCAGAAAGGATTTATGAAGATCCAGTAATCTTGTTTCTATCAATCGACTTGCATACTTTGTGTTTCAATTAGTATTGCAGGTTGCAGCATGCTTTGCTTGTCTTAGGTAGTTGATACATCCTTTGCATGCCATTTTTTTGGTTGCTGGAGCCATTTTTTGTTGCTAAAGGCGTCTGATTTACATTGGATCTACATCTTCTATACATAATCAGGAAAAATGCCTTCTGGGTTTTGTTCACCGCATCAAAAAACCATCTGGGTATCTTCTAATTTTTGCATGCAGCTTATATATTTTGTAGAATCAAACTCGGAAAGCTACAGCAGACCCCCTCTCCGTTGGCAGTTTCAAATTTGAAGACAGTTTTCAAATGCTTCATTCTTGCTCATACGGACTCCGTTTTGCATGAATTTTTTTTGATCTTGGCTATTTTTTCGTGCTCTATGCACTAGTGCAGTCATTTTTTGATTTGGATGCAGAAATTTTCATAAATTACAGATTCTCAGTCGTGACACTATGCAGTCCTTCGTTTTGGGAACTTCAAAGAGGCATAACTTTTGCATAAAACCTCGATCAGGTGATTCTTTTTTTGAAAGTGATTTTTTTTTCGTGTAGCTTGTAGTGGTGTTGTTTATTTTATTAGGTATTGTGCCTAAGTTGTATTTTCAGCATATGCTCCTTTTGAGGATCTATAATAGCATTGAGATCAAGTCCACTCAGTATTTCTTGCTGGTGGTAATTGTAAACACACTAAATATAAAGTGCCAAATCAAATTTTCTTGGGGGGGGTTCTTTGATTGAGTGAAAAAGGGGGGGTGTCTTGTGTGTTCGTGCATCTTTTCTTTCCTCACAAACAACAACAATCTAATTCTGCATTAAAATGGATCAATCAATAGTACCTATACTCACACCCTACAACTACTATGAGTGGAAGTCCAAGATGACTATACAACTTAAGAAGTTAGGATTGTTTCGAGTAACTATGGATATTGAAACTGAACCATCTCTAATTGCAGAAAAGCCTAAATGGTTTAACAAACTTGATGAAGCTTTTGGAACTCTATGTATGTCTGTATCTCCAGATTTACTTTTTCATATTGAGTCTTCTACAACACCAAATGATGTATGGACTACTTTAGAAAAACTCTTTGGTGCACAAGATGAACTTAGAGGTCATTTACTGGAGAATGAGCTGATAGGGTTAAATCCATGTAATTTTGATACAATTCAGGATTTCTTCACAAAACTAAAGGCTTTAAGATTGCAGTTGAAACAGTGTGGGATAGAGAAGAAAGATAGTCAATTGATTCTAAGCATTCTTTCTAAACTTGGTCCTAATTACTCTGTGTTTGTTTCTACATTCTATGCCACAAAAAGTGCCTTGGGAACCACATATAAGATGCCTTCTTTAGATGATTTTGCTAATGAACTCACTAAGGAGCAAGAAAAATTGGTTCAAATGGGTACAATTAAGCCCTCTAAATCTCATGCCTTGACTGCAAATCAGGGCACTAAAGATCAAAAGGGGGTTGCTAAGAAAGAGAAGAAACAAAAGAACCAAGAAGAAAAGAAGCAAGAACAAACATCAATTGCTTCTAAAGCAATGAATAATGCCTCTTCTTCAAAAGGCGACAAGCCTAAGAAGGAGAAAATTCAGTGTTCTTATTGCAAGAAACTTGGTCATGATGAACATAAGTGCTTGAAGAAACAGATTGATCACCTGTCACATCTTCTTGAGAAGAACAATATCCAGGTGCCTGATTCTGTCAAACAAGTCTCATTAGAAGGGTCTTCAAAGAACACATAAAAGAGTAAGGGGAAAGGAAAGGGCAAGGCCTTAGTTGCAAGAGCTTCTCAACCAGATTCTTGGGTAATTGACTCAGGTGCTTCTCACCACATGGCCAATAGAAAGGAAAGCTTCTCATCCTTGGAGTCATGTTCTGTGCCTGATATTCTTATGGGTAATGATACACCAGAAGAAGTTCTTGGGAGAGGGTCTGTTGACGTTGGTGATGGGACATTCCATGATGTTCTTTGTGTGCCTTCTTTGTCAACTAATCTCCTATCTGTCTACCAGATCACCCATACAGGTTCTGGCAAGAGAGTTGAATTTACACCTGATTCTGTGGTTATTAGTGATCTGCACAATGGGTCTACAGTTGCTATAGGAAAAGTTGATAACCATTCTCGGCTCTATCAATTTTCTCATTTTGTTCCTGATTCTCCTTCACTGGCATTGCTCACTCACTCAGATGAGGTGAGTCATTTGTGGCATCAGCGGTTTGGGCACTTGAATTACCGCTACTTGCAGCAGCTCAGTCAGCATGACATGGTTATAGGGTTGCCTTCTATTCGATTCTCTGATGGAGTTTGTCAAGGTTGCATTCTTGGCAAGCATCCTGAAGAAAAATTTGACAAAGGAAAAGCATGGAGAGCCACACAGCTCTTGGAGTTAGTACACAGTGATTTGGCTGGTCCATTTCAGCATCCTTCATTCAGTAGAGCTAGATATGTATTGACCTTCATTGATGATCTTTCCCGATACACCTTTGTATATTTTCTCAAACAAAAGTCTGAAGTCTTTGAGTCCTTTCAGGAATTTAAAGCTTTTGCAGAGAAACAATCTGGGAAGGTTGTCAAGGTTCTGCGCACCGATAATGGCGGGGAATATGTCAACCAAAGGTTTGAGCAGTTTTGTGCCTCAGAGGGTATTAATCTTCAGCACACAGTTCCCTACAGTCCACAACAAAATGGAGTTGCAGAACGAAAGAATCGGTCATTGAAGGAAATGGCCAATTGCATGATCCACTCCAAATCATTGGCACCTCAGTATTGGGCAGAGGCCATCAACTGTGCATGTTATATCCCAGAACCGGGTTCCTCACCGAGCTGTGAAGGGGGTAACTCCTTTTCAAGCTTGGACCGGTCGGAAACCCACAGTCAAGCACTTCTGAGTGTTTGGGTCTCCTGCATGGGCCCACATTCCAGCAGAGAAACGCAAGGCAATGGATCCGCAGAGTAGGCCTTGCATATTTGTTGGCTATCCAGATAGTGTCAAAGGCTACAGGTTACTCCACCCTACCACACATGAGCTCTTCATTGAGAGGAGTGTTCAGTTTGAGGAAGATACTTCTTCTACCACTTCTCCATCCTTCATTCCCATGGAGACACTGCGACTTCATGATGATAGTTCTTCTGAGGATCTTAATCCTCCTGAGGAGTCTTCTTCCTCCACTTTAGATGGTGATGATGAGGGTTCATCTTCCTCCTCTCTTAGTCATCATTCAGAGGATGATGATTCTCCTCCAAATTCTCCTACCACTGGGCCTCTTTGGGCTCGTCAGACTTTGGAGTCAGCAGGTGATTTGGTTGGTGATCCTTCAGATGCGAGACAAACAAGGTCACAGTTCGAGCAGGCTCCTCATCTCTTCTTTGCTTCAGCTTCTAATCCACAATTCTTTACGGAAGCTTCTGGTGTCCCCGAGTGGGATGCTGCTATGCAGGAAGAGTTCAGTTCCTTGGAAAGGAACCATACTTGGGATTTAGTCCCACTTCCTAAGGGAAGAAAACTTGTTCGATGCAAGTGGGTCTATCGAACAAAATTTGCTGCAGATGGGTCAATTAAAAAACATAAGGCTCGCTTGGTCGCAAAAGGATTCTCCCAAGTTCCTGGGATTGACTACTCTGAGACTTTTGCGCCGGTTGCCAAGATGACTTCAATCCGACTTGTCCTTGCCATTGCTACAGCCCATCGCTGGGATGTTCATCAGATGGATGTGAAGAGTGCCTTTCTTCACGGTGACCTTCAGGAGGAGATATATATGGAGCAGCCACAGGGGTTCATCCAGGATCCTTCACTTGTTTGCCGACTTCGGAAGTCTCTCTATGGTCTTAAACAGGCCCCACGAGCCTGGTATGCCAAGATGGACTCCTTTCTTCTATCAGTTAGGTTCACTCGGTGCCATTCTGATCCGAATGTCTACATTTTGCAGCAGGATGATACTCTCACTTTCCTTGTTCTCTATGTTGATGACTTGCTGATTACAGGGAGTTCCTCATCCACCATCAAGGCAGTGAAAACTGCCCTTCATGATCGTTTTCTGATGTCTGACTTGGGTCTTCTTCACTATTTCTTGGGCATTGAGATTACACAGTCTTCGGCTGGTATCTTTCTTTCTCAGCCCAAGTATGCTCTTGATATGCTCTCCAGATTTTGCATGGCTGATTGTAAGCCTGCGTCGACTCCATTTCTATCAGGGGTCAAACTTGAGGCTTCTTGTTCTTCACCTTTGGTAGATGCTACCTTGTATCGCCAATTGGTTGGAAGTCTCATATACTTGACTCACACGAGGCCTGATATTTCTTATGCCGTGGGCCTGGTCTCTAGGTTCATGCAGGAGCCACATGAGCTGCATTGGAAAGCAGCTAAGCGGATTCTTCACTATGTATAGGGCACTCATAGTTATGGGATTCATTATGCAGTAGGCATGGATATTGACTTGGTGGGATACATAGATTTAGATTGGGCAGGTGATTCTCAGGATCACAAGTCTACTTCAGGGTATTGCTTCTCTCTTGGTTCTGGTCCAATTTCTTGGTCGAGCAAGAAGCAGTCTGCTATTGCTCTTTCATCTACAAAGCTGAGTATCGAGGAGCAGTTAATGCTACTACTGAGGCCATTTGGCTTCAACACATTCTCACTAAGTTTGGCATTTCCTTTGGAAGCCTACAGTCATCTTTTGTGACAACCAGAGTGCTATTCAGATCTCTCGCAATCCAGTCCATCATCAGCGGACCAAACACATTGAGATTCACATGCACTACATTTCAAGAGCTGATTCATGAGCAGGTTCTTGATCTTCGGTATTGTTCGACATCAGATCAGACAGCTGACATCTTCACCAAACCCTTCACTGAGAGCAAGTTCATTCATTTGCGAGCTTTGCTTGGGGTGCGACAGGTGTCCTCCTTTTAGGGGGCTTCTTAGCTCCTTCTTTCTTTCTCTCTCTATTCTGGGGGGCATCCTCTCTTTTGTGGGGAGGGCTACTTCTCTTTGGGGGGGGGATTTCATTGTACATGGGTACCTCATCAGGCTTGATTTGTCGGACCCATCTCTGTACCCACCTAAGCTATGCTTAAGGGGGGGTGTTAGTGTAGGTTTTTTATTCCTTATTATAAGGTTTTTCCTACACATTTATTTAAGCTTGCTTAGGTTAATAAAGCATGTTTAATTAGGTGAGAGGATTATGAGGTGTCACCTTCCTACATGTGAGCATCCATTAGCTATCTTGGGAAGATACTTTACTATCTTTAGTACGATAGATGGTTGCTCCTCATTGGTCGGTGTTGCCACCTCCTCCCTTTCTCTAGTCTATATAAGCATGCTACCTAGCTTGTTTATTCATTCGATATTAGAGATAGTTATCTGATGCTATTTTTCCATTCGAGCATTTCACATCAATATCTTGGTATCGTTGTTATGCTATTTCAATTGCTTTTGCATTTATAGTTTATGTTTCTAACTCTTTCAATTGATTCTCGGTTATAACTGCTTTCTAATTTTAACAATATATGTCTTACTTAGCATTGTGATTTGATTTATGTAGCATATTGTTGTTAACATTGCTTGGAATTTATTCCTTTCAATATGTTCTTTATCAGATTTTCTCTATTATGGCTATCTTGGCTGTTTGTGGAGGTGGGAACACCGAAATAGGGGTTTTATTGTGGTGAGCATCAAAACAACCCTAACATTTTTCCCCATTTTGTTGTGTGTAGGTACTTTGGATTGTGTGGAGCTTGCAGGAGGATGGACCAATCATAAATTTGATTCTTGCTACCTTTTGTTCTCATCAAATTCTATATTTTAAGTTAAAGTATTCTTCTTGTTACTTTTAGTAGTTTAGTTCTTTTTAGCTTCTTGTTATCACATTGACTAGCATTTATCAAGTTGTTAGTGAGTTCCCCACTAGTCTAAAGTGTACTTTGCATTTGCTATCTATACAAATGCTAGTGACCGAGACACCAGTAAACCACACTTTATCAGTCTTCTATGCTGGGGTCCTTTGGCAGAGAGTTTCCTAGGTCACAGTTAGGAATTCACTCACCTAGTTCCCTAAACCTCTCGGGTTGAAAGAAAGACAGTGGCAGATCAATTTACCTTCCTTTTCACCCTCTCAAAACATTAAACTTACCTTAAAAAATCCTTAACATAAGGTAGATTAGGGTAGTTGATTGTTCTAGACCATCCCGTGACCTGGGGGTAGTCAGTCCCCCTCCTCTATAGGTCCCAAATTCCCAAGTTTGTTTAAATCACTATTAATGCCAATCAATCTTCTACTTTTGGGATTTATCACTTTATATGACAAGGATTTCCTCTTGCTCATTGTATATTATAGCTACTAAAGGTTTTGGATATCTTCTAACTCATTTTGTTTTATAGAACTTGGTCAAAGGTATCACATTTTCTTATTCTTCTCAATAGCGGGCGATCCCACAATACTGGTTTACAATTTTTGGCCAAACTAGACACTGAACTAATTTTTTCTAACTAAATATTCACTTTCGAGCACCTATAGTGGCTAAACCATGAGGAATTTGAAGATGATGCAAACTAGTGATTTGTGACATTTTTTCTGTAGATTCTAAATATTTTTTTTCAAAATTTTTGGAATTAGATTGCACTTCTTTTCCATCTCCTTTGAAAACTGGTTTTTATCAATAAACACCATTTTAAGGATTGATGCTCACCATATACAACATAACTTTTTTTTTCTATGAAGGATAAAATTCTATTTTTTTGAATTTAGATTTGTAACTAGATATCTAACCCTTTCATTTGGTTTCATAGTGTTTTATTGAATTTTTTTCCTTAATCAAGTTTCAAAGTCAAACCAATTACAATTCGCATAGGCAAACTGTGATAAATAACTTTTTTTGTATTTATTGAAATTCAATTTTTTTATTGGATCAAGGACATCAATACCTAGCTTGCACATATTTTTAGAATTTATTTTGATAATCTTCTATTTTTTCACATGTGGTAGAACATAGAGCTTGATTTTCACTGAAAACCTATGTTTAATCAAACTAAAAAAAAATACATGAAAAAAAACATATTAAAATTATATTCAATGGATAGCAATTTCCAGAACTACCATCATCCAATTGAGTCTGTGAAGTCTCTCCATTTTCATCCTCAACTCGAGCTTAAGGAAATTTTTTGTAGATTTTTGGTGCTAGAGGGGGAGAATGGGGAAGCGGGGGTTTTAAGATGACCTAGGTTCATGAAGAACCCCCCCTTGGAGGTCTCGATTAAACCTAGGTTTTGTTTGAACCCCCTTTCTACAAAGTTTCACTTTATTTTTTATTTCAAGAAATGTGAAATATGTGGGACCCAACATTTAATAGGGTCACTCGAAGGGGGGTTTGAACAAACCCTTATTGGGTTCATTCAGACCCTAAGTTCATTCAAACCCCCCAAAACCCAATTTTTTTTTATGGCGGCATTTTTTGCAATTTTTCTTCCTCATTGGAATTGTAAACAAGTTTTGTGGGTTTACCCTAGCTCATTAATGGTCATTTTTTATGATTCTTTTCTCACTCTTCTCGAGGATGAGAATAATGTTAAAAACAAAATCAATGTTCTAGATAACTTTTTCTTAGCCTCTAGTTCAAGAATTCAATGATATAATAATCAATGCTATAGGAAAATATTTTTTTCCCTACTTTCCAATATGGCTCAACTTATTTTATCGGAAGTGTATAGATCATGGAGAGATCTTTACATTCTCAGGCATTCATTTTTCCTTCTAGGTTTTTTCTTCTACTTTATGGAAAATTAATATTAATAAAGTAGAAAAAAATTTGGCTCTATTTGATTTCTAAACCTCTATCTCTTGCAAGTCAAATTCAAGTTTGCTTTGAATTCTAACAGCCATCCATGTGTATTATTCTTCATGATGAGTGACTTCCAATCTTACCAACAACTAGATTTTTTTTTAAAATACTTATTATGGGCCTTTCCAGATCAAAGTAAAGTATTTAAAAGAGTTTCTTTGCAATTATACTAACCTACTTTTATGATTTTGAAGGGCTTGGTCTTATTGATATATAGTATCAAGGTACAACCTTGTGTGTTGAATAGATACTCAAAGCTCTTGAAGGAGATGAAGCTTGGATTTTTTTGCTTCATTGTTGTATTTTTATAAGAGATTAATGAGAACAAATATTGGAGAGGTATTGGTATTCATTATATTCTCATAATGTTGGAGCTTGTTTAATGTAGAGCACTTTTTTCTTAAAAAATATATAGAAATTCTAGGAAGTTATTAAGAAATGACTTCTATTGAATGGAAATGAATTTATGAATTTTTATATTGATCAATGATCTCTTTGGTCACCTCCTATGATAAATTTCCATGATAAATCTCTTGATAAATCCCTTGTGTCCATGATTTTATTTATTTTTGTGACAGATTTTGGGAACCCAAAATGCTTGCTCTCTTCCTAAGAGTTTTCACCTAGAAAGAGAGAGATTTAGGTCCCAAAATGCTTATGTAACACTCAAATTAGGATGTATGCTATATGATATGATGTAAATGAACTTGACTAAATGCATTTGACTGATTAAAATTTGAACTAAAATGAATGCAAAAGTGCAATTTAAGCTATGTTTGAAAACACATTGTGATATGCAAATAACTATGAAAATGAAGAAATTATGCAAAACAGAAGGTATAGGGGTAAATTTGAGTGCACTTGGATGAAATGTGAGTTTTTTGGAATGTTTGGAATGCTGATGAATTTTATTGTTTTTTCACAGTGGGACTCATTCGCCCAGGGTGGCGAATCAGTCCTCCTACTAATGAAAAAGAGTCAGGAACTGATTTTTGATAGTTGGGATCCGAGATTTGACAAAATACAGATTTTCAAGTCTTAGGTGGGACTCATTCACCAAGGGTGGTGAATTAGTCCACTCCTAGATTGCTGGAAAATCATACAACTCTGCAACACCAGATTTGGGAATGTCTGAATGTCAGGTTGCCGAAGTCAGTTCTACAGGAAATAGACAGAAAATACTCAATAATCTTGAAATAATGATATGTTGACTTGAAGAGCCTAGTTGAATTGATTTCCACTTTTAAACACCTTTAAACCTGTCAAATCTGTAAAACAAAGGTTGCAAAGACACATGCAAAGGGGAAAAATGTTGGAGGGTTAGCAAATAGGGGTTTTCATTGGTCAAACCCCACTTTGGTAATCAAACCCAATAGAAATAAATGGAATGCAAAGGAAATGTAAACTAACAACATGCAAATTCTATTAACTCACCAAATCCTTGATCTCATAAGTCTGAAGTAATGTCAATGGCTGCTCCAAAGTGCTTCAATAGTTGCTTCAATTGATGATGTAGAATGCTTGAGTGCTTGAATGTATTAGGAGATTGAATAATTGAGTGAGGAGAGGAGATGTAAAATGAGATGAAAAATTCCTATTTATACAATTCTTGTGCCTTACTATCCATTCATACCTCATCACAGGCTGACATCAAGTGACTTTTAATAAAATCTCAAAAGGAAATTTGAAATATTTTGAATTTGGCGCCAAGGGGGACTCATTCTCCACTCATGGTGAATGGGTTCCACCTAGGACCTAAAACCATGTGCCGGGAAAAATGTTATGTTTAATGTTGTTTGTCGGGATAATATCCAAAAGTAGACTTAATTAAGCATATGAGGGCATAAAGAGACAAAATAAAGCATGAGAAAGGTGTAAATAAGGAGATTGTGCCTAGAAAAGTGTGAAGGCTTGTTACAAGACTTTACAAGACTTCAATATAGGACTTGTTGATGTGTAAAAAGGTGATTTTTAGGTAAATTGTATTAAATAGAGTTTAGAAGAATGTAGAAATGTCTTACAACACTTCACAACACCTTCACAAGATATCGTTCTTTGAGTTTTAGTACCTAAATAATCATGTTCAAGCCATGATACATCATAAAATTAAAGCCACATAGTTTCAACACCATGAAACAAGACCTAAAAGGCCATGAAAATGACAAAGGGCCATTTTACTACGTTAGAATTTTTAATAGAGATATCAAGACTATCCAAGATCCTTTTTCAAGAACTGCTAGGAATATTATTTCTTGTACTAAATCTAAAGTGAATAATATACTCATTAGATCAATTTTTTTAATCCTTGCAAATTATTTTTAATTCCATTCTTTTATAAATGTTGCACAAAATTTGGGTGAGAAATTTGAAACCATGGTGAATTGACTAGAAATGGTACCTTGATATACCATTTCATAATTATCAACCTCACACAAGTTATGCTTGGACTTTTACAAATATGCATACAGGACAAAATATTAATAATAGATGAACTCTCCAATATTTGGTTGGCACTTATTAATGCACACTTTTTAGTCTATTTGACAAGTTATTATTGAGCCAAAGCTTGTTCATTTTTCCAAGTGTATTATTTACTCTAGGCCTTCTTATTAGATCCAAATTGATTCATTTTGGAGTTTCCATTCACTTTTTCCCTTTTTGTGGGAATTCAAAAATATCACACCTTTTCAAATATTTCCCTAAATGTCAAATAGTTTTAAATTATATTTATGAGTTTTCAATCCCTTTAAGCCTAAGCCATTTCTTGGCATATGATCCTCCTAGGAGCTTGGTCTAGAATCCTTGCTAAATATATCCAAATTTTGTTGGGACTCGAGCGATATTCACCTATAGAAATTTATTGTAGGATGATTTTGTTCTTAGAATACTTTGGTGATAAAATATAGAAAGTGATCATATGTTGTGGTACAATTAACATGGTGATTTATTTTCAACAATGATGTTGTAGGTGTTGTGGTACATCATATGTTAGAATTGTGAAAAATATGAGCCATAGGATCAAACAATGAACAAAGACACCTTCCACACAAGAGAGCTACAAACAATAATATGCAATATTCCTCAACAATATAAAAAACTACATAATGAACCTCAAGAATTTTCAAGGAAAATAAGAGTCCTCAAAGGTTGAGAGCTCTATCTAATGCATATCAAAGCTATGATAATACAATGAGGGTTGAGTTCTATTTAGGATCAACCCTAAATGATAAAGGGATAAGATCATGAAAAATGTCAACATATTATGCAATGAGACAAAATGATCTAAGAATAGCTCTAGTTAACATAGAAAATCACTCCTAAGTTTAGCTTAAGTGCATGAGATTAAATTAGACTAATAATTAATTACAGATTAATTAATTATTATCTAATGCATGAGTACTCTAACACTCCCCCTTAAGATGAAATTAGGGAGTAGCTAAAAACCTAAAAAAGAGAATGCATGATGGTCCTGACAAACAAGGTCTAGTGAGGTACCCATGTACAAACAATCTAATCTCTCACAACTAGAGAAAAGGAGAAAACCACATGGGAAAAACTCCTCTCCAAAAGAGAGAAAGGTGAATGGACTTAAAAAACCTCCAAACTAAGGTGAAGGACTAAGAAGCCTCCAACCAAAATAATGTCCCAAAAGAATAGGAACATGAAGAACATCACTGAAGCACGACGAAGCTATAGACAATTGTCGAATGATGAATGATATAGTGTTGAAATGAATAACCTCCAAAAATAGGAATGTAAGAGTGTCCATATGGTAAATTCTCCATCTCACCGAAATGCATGGGTAACCAGCTACTGATGTATGCTACATCAGCCTCATAGGAACAAGAACTAGATACATAAATCACTCTTAAAATTGAAACCAAGGAAGCATTAGCACCAACAATAGAAACCCCCCATAATGTTGAAAAGATCCAAGACAGGTACACTGAAATTGTGTGAAACCAAGAAGTGCATGTAGGAGAAACAACCTGCAAATAAAAGGGTGTGGAAGCTAAGGAACACACACATGAGGCAATAATCAATAGGATTCACTATTTCCATGGAAGGGACACCCACTTAACAAAGGTGTGATGAAAAACAAAAGGAAAACATCAACCCCCCATGACACTTTATATCATAGTGTGAGTACAAAAGGCAGAACAGGATATACAAAATCCCCAAAAGTATACACCAAAATGGCACTTTATCTTAGTGCATCTACAAAAGAGAATGTACATGAACAAGATGTCTACAATGCCCAAATAGGATAAAATATTGGAAATACATAAAGAACAACTAAAAATGAGTCATCCCATACAAAAAAAGTTTCTAGGAGCTATAACATCCAAGTAATTCACCAGAATGTGAAAACACAAAAAAATAAATAAATATACCTAGAGAGAAATTTAGAAAAAATGCATAGATGGCTACAAAGAGCTCTGACAAACTGTCTCAATGCCATTGGAATAATAAAAAATGAAAAAACAAGTGAAAATTTATGAGCTTGGGACTAAAAATTAGTACCTCTGACTTCAATAGACTGTAGAATGCACAACCAACAGAAAGGTGATGAGATCCACACCATTATAAAGTTGATGGAACTAGATTTTTGATGATATCTTGTTCACCCAATTTTGATATTGTATGCCCAAGTTATAGCCAAAAGAAAAAATAGCTCCTTTAGGACCAAAGAGGGTTTGAAGGGGCCTTTCCCATGGATCTGTACCATTGATGTTAATGGAATATTCATAGAATATTCCCTATGTCACTAGAAAAAATCCAACCTCCAAAAAAAGATACTTCAAAATATTCCTCTGCTAAAACAAAATATGCCAAAAGATTCCCCTTGCTGGAAAATATTCTCCAATCATTGGGAGTTGGAAAAAGGGCATCAATTTTTTTTATGATTACTAGGAAAATTTAATCGGCTGACTCCAGAGGATTTTTGGTTCATCGCCAAGTTTTGAAGAAGGCTATCAGACAAATATGAAATGGTGGCTGGTCAGCCTTCTATGCTAGCCGTGGGGGTTGAAAACCCTATTGATGGTGACATTGGGGCTTGTAGGGCCTACAATTTGTAGGTACCCTACAAGTACCACTTATAAATGTGCCCCAAAAAGAATACGCCGCTTGTAGTTTTTGAACTTGCTTTTAAAAAAATAACTTTTTTAAATTATTTTAAAAAAAACCAAGAAAAATAAAAAATCTATCCATGCTTTTTAATATATATATATAAATTTTGTGCATAGGTTATATAGGGGCCGTATGACCCTTGTGCAAAAAATTTCCTTAGATGCTCCTGATGCCGACTATAGAAAAATTTATAGTCAAAATTCAATGAATCATCCTCTTGAATGCAACTACGAGGTCTTTTTCATGCCAAAATGCACCTAAAAATCATCCACCTCAAAAAATTGCAAATACAATGGAGAATCTAGATCTGAAGCTTGAAATCATTGTTTAAGAAAAAACTCAAAAATTGAGAAGGGGCTTGTTGAATCCACACTTTGATACCATGTTAGAATTGTGAAAAACACAAGCCACTAGATCAAACAATGAACAAAGATACCTTCCACACAAGAGAGATGAAAACAATACTATGAAATATTCCTCAACAAGAAAAAACTACATAATGAATCTCAAGAATCTTCAAGGAAAACAAGATTCCTCAAAGGTTGAGAGTTCTATCAAAGGCATATCAAAGGTATGATAATACAATGAAGGTTGAGTTATATATAGGAGCAACCCTAAATGATAAAGGGATTAGATCATGACAAGTTTCAACATCTCATGCAATGAGATAGAATGATCTAATAATAACTCTCTAGTTAACATAGAAAACCACTCCTAAGTTTAGCTTAAGTGCATGCGAATAATTTAGAGTAATAATTAATTAAAAATTAATTAA
>VDFB02205664.1:0-10916 GCA_007258455.2 Sequoia sempervirens
CGACCACCTCTGGCACCACCACGCCTACCAGGCATCACTCTTGGAAGCATCTTTCTTGACCTTGACCCACAACCACGGTCCTGGTGCGAATTGCCTCACGATCGTCGATCTATCCACACGCTCAAGAAAACCTGCTCTGATACCACTTAATGAGGGCACAGCCTGAGACTTAGAAAATAACTCACAAATAAGAGAATAATTTTATTATTTAGAAAATGGAGCTTCTTACATGCAGAGGATCTCAAATCCCCAAGTTCTACAACACATGCAAGTTACAAAAAGCTACCGAATAACCCTTTCACAATATCTGAAGCTTGTCCCCAAAGTTACCCAAAATTAGAAACTTCGCCCATAAATAGAGCTCCTCTTTAGTTTGGAGCCAAAACAACATTCAAATTTGAGTTTAGGTGGTTTGGCGCCGAAAATTACAACTTGAAGTTCAAATTTCAAAAGAACATTTGCAATTGTATCTTCTAGAAAGTGCGCCAACTTCCCAGGGCCATAACTTTTGATCCGGGACTCCGATTCGCGAACCGTTTGAACCGTTGGAAAGATCTTGAAGTCAATAACGCGCTCGAAATCTGCTATGCCAATTTCAACAAGTTTTGGGTCCATTATAGGAACTCTAAGTGCCTCAAATCTAACTCAAAATATTTTCAAGTGCAAATCTAGGAAACTAAAACTACAATATCTTTCAACCTAGGAATAGAAAATAAAAACTATAAATTAAGAATTTTATTATGACGAAGAGGGTATCCAAAAATGTAAAAACATCTAAAAATCAAGAAACTTGAAATTTAACTATTTTTGGGTGATGCAAGATCTTTACATCATTGTTGTAATAACCACTGGATGCTCCTGCATTAGATCTTTACTAACGTTTATTAGAATTGTTGCATGTTTTACATCATTGGAATCACATATTAGTTGTAACTTTTTTGAAATTTTATTATGGTATGTGAACTTTGATATGATGTAATATGTTTACGGTTTCGTCTCATATGTTTCAATATTAGATATATAACAGAAAAATAAATTATTGCATGAAATAAATAATAAATTTTCATTTTAAATGTTTTTTTTTGCAAAACACGGGTCTTCCAGAAGATCAAGATGATCCTCATCATGATATAGATCTAGAAAATATTGGTTCTGTCGATATAGATCACATGGTAAAGGATGATGATGATGCAGCTACGGGAGACAACAAGGCCGATGAAAATGATGATGACAATGACGACGGCGATGACGAAGACGATGATGACAACGATCATAATTGTGGTGGTGATGACGAGGTAGTTGATGGTAGTACCCAACGACATTCATGATCATATAGATTTCATCATGGATCATTGTTGATATATCGTTATGATGATGATGATGATCACAATGGTGGTGATGATGATGAGGCAGTTGTTGGTAGTACCTAGTGACATTCATGATCATATAGACTGCATCATGGATCATTGTTGATATATCATTATGATGCCTCTTTTCATGGTTACTATCATATGTATTATTTTCATGGCCTACAGTACCATACTATTGAGTTATATCATATTGACATTTATCATTTTCACTTATATCATTTGGACATGTATCATCTTGACTTGTATCAATCTGAGTTAAATAATTTATCATTTTTAGTTAATCATTTGTACATGTAGCATTTTGACTTATGTCGATTGTTGGACATGTATCATTTTCACATGTTATTGATCTACTGGCATATTTAACTTTCACTTGTTTTAGTTATATATGATGATGATCTTATCAATATTGACTTGTCAATTTATATATATTAAAAGTGGTCGATGATTTTTGGATGGATATTTATTACATATATGATGATTTTAATTTACTGCTCAAGATGGATGTTGTCAAATTCAAATAAATTATAGATATTTGACTCACTTATTTTAAATTTTATAGATTATGATCATGTTATAATAATTATCTTGTTATTTAATCATATGAGTTAAATAATTAAATTGCTTACTCTATAATCATATAAGTTATTTAAGAGGCATCATATATTTAACTAATTAAATTGAATTAAAACATATAAAATTAATAAATGGAAGCAAAAAAAGAAGCATTTTTAGAAGCAAAAAAGGAAGCAACAATGGAATCCAAACTAGAAACAAACCAAAAGCAATCTTGGAAGCAAAATTGGTAGCAAAACTGGAAGCAAAACCAAGAGCAAAACAAGAAGCATTTTTTAGAAGAAAAAAAGGAAGCAAAACAAGAAACATTTTTAGAAGCAAAAAAGGAAACATCAATGGAAGCCAAACTAGAAGAAAACCAAAAGCAATCTTGGAAACAAAATTGGAAGCAATGCCAAAAGTAAACCTGGAAGCAAAATGGGAAGAAAAATTGGAAGTAAAATTGAAAGGAACACATGAAGAAAAACTGGAAGCAAATTTGGAATCAAAATCAAAAGAAAACCTGGAAGAAAAACTGGAAGCAAAAATGGAAACAAAATTGGAAGAAAAATTGGAACCAAAATTGGAAGAAAAATTTGAAGCAAAATTGGAAGAAAAATTGGAAGAAAAACTGGAAGCAATCTTGGAAGCAAAACTAGAAGCAAAACTGGAAGCAAAGCTGGAAGCAAAACTGTGAGAAAAACTAGAAGCAAAAATGGGAGCAGACATGGAAGAAAAACCAGAAGCAAAATTGGAAGCAATACTAGAAGCAAACCTGGAAGCAAAAGTGGAAGAAAAACTAGACACAACATTGGAAGAAAAAGTGGAAGAAAAATCATAAGCAAACCTGGAAGAAAAACTAGAAGCAAAACTGGGAGCAAAACTAGAAGCAAAAATGGGAGCAGACATGGAAGAAAAACTAAAAGCCAACTTGGGCGCTATTTTCAATGCCAAATTTTGGCGCTATTCCTGATGCTAAAGGAGATGCTATTGCTGGCACCAAATTTTTGGCGCAAAAGTAGGCGCTAAATATGGCACAAAATATGGCGCAAAAACCAACGATGAAATGAAGAAATGGGTTTTCGCTAACTTTTGTACTGTCAGATGACTCCAAATGATGGACTCAAATACACTAAAATCCGGTGCAAAAGTCGGCACTAATTGCCTATTGTGTTATTGTGCAAGGCTTTGTCTAGAATGACCTGGCGCTCAAGAGAAATGTGAAGTAATTCAAGAATGGATATCTATGCTGGCATCTTTCCTAGATGATTTAGGAGGTTATATTAAATTTTTGATTGCAAATTAAAGGAAGCCCCTTGTAGGGTCACCTTAGTTGTGTGAGTGGTAATGACACATTCTAAAATTTTATTGATAGTGATGGTAGCAACATGATTATCAAGATCTCAATTGTGATTAATGGTATAGTCATGTGCAATGTGGGCATAATTAGCATTGTTATTGTTTCCTGAATTGGAGGCTTTCCCTTTCCCATGGTCTTGCAAGGGAGTTTTGAATATGGTGTGATCAGCATTGGTTTTACCTTGTGAATTATCCACTAATATATCTAATAAGATCTTGGATGAGATACTTGAGTGTCTAACATGATGATGTTTTGTGTCCATTACCATGATATGATATTCACATAATTCATTCTCATTCCACCAATTTGGTTTAATTAGTGTTAGTTCATATGTTTTAATTTTAGGAAGTTGAATGATGTTTGATTGTAAGTTTCTTCAAAACTGACTCAATGGGTTCCCCTAAGGGTGTGTATATTCTTTTAGTTCCTGGAGGTCCTTTACGTTGTTGATTATTTTGGACTGCATTTAGTTTCTGATCATGGTTGGGTATGGGTGTGTTTGATATGGATGGAACTTTAAGATAAAGGGTGGGGTGACTTTGATTTACCACTTTAGCATCCACTACCCCATCATTGGTGACATTCTTATTTTAAGACCAAAATTTTCCTTTGTCACTAGGAGTGTTTGGGGTTTCTTTGAAGATTTTGAATAGTCCTTTTGCCACAAGATATTTCTCAATAAAGACCCCCTTCTCAATGACATCTTCAAAGGTGGTACAAAATTGAATTTGAAGTAGGATCATCAATTCTATGTTTAGGATATCTATAGAAATAGTAGCCAACTGTTTCTTAGGTATGTGGCAGGGACATTTGTTAGCCATATCATGTCATCTTTGATAGAATGATGTGAATGACTCTCCCTCTTTTTATTTGGTCGTGCATAATGTTGCTAGGGTCATGCCACTTTCTATGTTGTAGGAAAAGTGTGCAATGTACCTGTCAACCAATTCATCCCAAGTCTGTATTCTAGGAGGAAGGTGTGTAAACCATTCTAGAGTCAGGCTTGAAAGGCTTCATGGAAATAGTCTCATCAAATATGTGGGCTTGAAACTAATGTCCATACATGTTGTGATAAAATCTTGTATGTGTTACAATGGATCCCCTTTCCCTTTGTACTTGTTAAAGTTTGGAGCGGTGAAATGTGACCAGGAAAAAGGTGGCATGTATAGGCTTCTATAGAAAAGGGTAATGAATAATTCCATCATAGAATATGTCTTCTTAGTAGTCCCCAATTGTATGTTTTCCATTTTTTGTTGTATTGCAAGTGCATCTATTGCATCAAGGTGTCCATGGGGGATGGTGTCATGTTGGGTTGAATTTACATAAGGGGATCAACATTGGTGTTAATAGTGTTGAGATGATTATATGATAAGTTTGGCACCAATGTGTGATTTGGATTTGACATTTTGTTGCAAAGGATTTTGATTACCTTGTTGATATTGCAATACAAACATGGTATTGGTATTGGTTTGATTTTGTGGTATGAAATTGGTGTTTGATGTGACATGTTTTTACAATGGAAGGGGATTGGTATTCAAGTTTATCCCAAAGGTCATGTTGGTATTAGGTTTAGCATTGATCATATATGTTGGCACTATAGATGTAATAATATGAATCCTTCTTGTTTTGTTTGGTGGATTTTGACTTGCATTGATTGATGGAGTAGTGTTTTGAGCACCAAATGGATTTGCAAATGTCACACCCATGGGATTAGTTGATGAGCTACTAAAGTGAAGGTTGGTCCTTGGGATATGGCATGTGTTCTCTTAGCTCCAAATATTGGTGGATTGGGGATGTGTGTAGTTGTTGCAATGTGTTGTTGCTCCAAGTGATAGGCTAGTGACCATTTGTAGTGAAATGGGTTGACCTTGTTTGAATGTGTTTTGACTAGGACCTTTTTGTGTTTGTGTGACTTCCTCTATAGTTTTGGAAGTGTTGTGGTTAAAGGGGAGTTTGGCACCTTTCTTGGAAATTGAAAAAAAGAATTTGTTTTGGTCTGCATTGACAAGCTTATCCACAATACATACTATTCTTGGATCTTGAGAGGCACGTTCAATTTCTTCAGGGTTAAACATCTATTGACCTCAATTAATGTAAGATTAGCAAATAGATTTGTGGTTTCCCCTTGTGGTGTTTGAGGTGGATTTGAGTTTGACCCAAGGTTCATTTTGCCAATGGGATTTAAAAAGGGATCACTTGAAGAGTCCATGTCCTTTCTTTTCCTTTTTGACCTTGTTTGAACCATATAAGACTTGCAACCTAAGGATTGATAATGCAAAGTGATAATGCAAGGTGAGATATGAGACTATGCTATATTTTTGGGATTTTTGAAGATATAAGGATGCCAAAGGTTTGAAATGAAATGATGATAACAACCCTGTGACCAAAGGATATGATATACAATAAGACCAAATGAGACTATGACCAAAGTTTTGATATGAAACTAAGATTAAGGAATTCCAAATGAAACTAAAGGTATGCACCTTTCGATATAATAAAAAGAATGCTAACCAAGCTATGATAGACCAATGTAACAAACTAGATTGTTTAAACGCTAGAAGATGAATGTTGAAAAGATGATGATTTGACAAAGTGAGTCTATACTAAGAGATAAGTTTGAGACCCAATGATGATTAACAATTGATTGATAGAAAAATAAGGTCAACAACAATCTAGAAATGTAACCATGGACTGATTAGAGGTGTGGTAGGCATCCTAGTCTAAAATATGAAGGGTTCCTATAACTAAGATTGATCTAGGACCAACTAGGCAATGCAAGGAGGGAAATGCAATCTAGAAAATGCAAGGAAAACCTAGATGAATGTAATGAAATGGACTAGTTTAAATAAGAAATTCTATAATCAAAAAGTAAGGTCACTGTCAGAATGTGATTAGGACTAATATTGGACAAGGATTTTCCCAAAAATTTTAGATATTAGCAGTTGTGGCCCACTATTTCACAAGTGTGATTCACAATCAAATGTAGCTTACTATTTAGCATATGCGGTGCACTATATCACAGTTGTGGTTCATAGCTCAAATGTGGTTCACTATTCAACATTTGTGGTGCACTATCTCACAATTGCGGTTCATAGTTTAGTTGTCTCAAATTTGAAGTTTTTGAATGATTCTCATTTTGGGAAAATTTTGGAATGTAATTGCAAACACAACAAACAATCTAAAAACATGTTTTGGTTGTTGACTTGTCAAATTCCTATGTAAATAGTGTATTATTGAGGCTTATTCACCCCAATTTCTATTGGTATGTCACAATATCAAAAAAACACCAAGCACTTCCTCATCGTAAGGTCAAGGCCAATGGAAACACTCTCAAGCCCACAACTTGGAATCTCCATCGACTCTTGAGTGTAGGGACACTTTAATGGGTGCGTACACTCTTGTATTTGTGAGAAAGGATAACTAGGGGCCTCTAGGATTGGAAGGATGACCCAATAACCCTCTCCTAAAAATGATACAAGTAGCTTATGATAAGCCAACGATTTCTCTCATCTCAATAGAGACATATGGTGAATAACTTCAGGGTATGATGCTACATCCCTTCACTGATAGTGACACCAAGAACTCAACCAAAAAGGGTGGCTACTAAAAGAGGTTTCTAGTCACAACTCAAGGACTTGATGCCTTGTGAGGGCACAACAAGCCACTTAAGGCTTTAACCAATCCTACTTGGTGCTCTAACTATCTCACACAAGTTTGGGTATCTCCACTTTTAGTTTGGCACTACTAATAAGGCTAATGTCACTTTGGACTTGGATGTTTCCTTATCCTTTTATATAGTAGCTTGAGGGAAAAACCACTTTGGGTTGTACCCCTTGGAGTGATTACTTCTCCAAAGGAAATCCCTCTACAAAAGAAAATTAAGATGAAGTAACTTCTCTTACACCCAAGTGTCAATGGTGATCCTAGACCTACACCAACACAAGGAACAAACACACAATTAGTCCCATATGCAAGTTAGAAACAACATTCCCCATGAAATTCATTTGAAACATAAAAACAAGAAATAATATAAAGAACACAATGAAAAAGCTATTAAATCCTATTTAAATGATCAAAATCTCAATCCCATGGGGGAATTGGTGCCATTTTGATGTGGAAAATGGCCCTTTCCCAATTCCTTACAAGCTTAAATGATGATTGGTGAAGTTTTGATGCTCCTTGGTGAAATTCCAACGTAACCTAGCTATGAAACTTGATGAAAACTATGAAGATGGATGAAAAATGGATGGGAAAATTCAAAAACTCAAGATAATGACTTTGCATAAAGTTGTGGATCCAAAATCCAAATGAGAGCCTCTTATTTATAGATGAGAGAGATGGAGGATGAGGAAAAATGGATAATGTGGGATAAAAGACCAACCAATAGCATGAAGCCACTTGTCAACATGTGAGTGGACAAAGGTGAAGCACATTTTGGTCACTGTGCAATTAAATACAATTAGGTGGAATTTCAAAATTGATGAAATGAAAAGTTGGAGGGAGAAGAAAATGAAGTTAATGCCACTTGGCTCAAGGAAAAGGACATGTAAGAAACTTAAATGCCTTGTTGGATGTACAAACCCAAGTTTTGGAGGGATTTTTCAAACTTGGAGAATATTCCCTTTTTTTATGCCTTTTTGAAAGTAAAGAGAGCTTTAATAAATCAATTAAAATGATTTTTAAGAGTAAGTTACAAAATATAGAGGATTGGAGTGATTAAGATTAGCATTAATCATGATTTGATTAATTAAGAGGGAGATTATTTGATTTGACAATTTTGACTTAGACTTTTGGATTAATTTAAATCAAAATGAGAGGAAAATGATTTTAGACTTAATTAAATAAAGTTGGATTTATTTAATTAAAGAGGATGGTGTTAGACTTAAATTAAAAAAAGATTAATTTATTTAATTTAAAGGAGATGACATTAGGCTTAATTAAATAAAATGAATTATTTAATTAAAAGAGGATGATGAAGAGGATTAATTAAACAAAATGATTTATTTAATTAATAGGAGATAATGATTTAATTAGATAAAATTGATTTATTTAATTAAAAGATGAAATATGATGAATTTAATCAAAGAAGGATTATTCGATTAAATGGTTAGTAAAGGAGATGATTCAGGATGAACTGGTGTTAGTAATCAGGATCAGGTGCATGAGACCAATCTATATATTTTACGTGTCTACACCAAGATCCACAAAGTGGCGAGGGGAGAGGATACTTTCACTATACCTTATGGGTTCTACAACACAAAATTTGTGTAATGGCACCAAACAAAAAAGACAATGGTTCTTTTTAATCCCAAAATTGAAATGATCTTATTTTAACAAAAACAAAGACACTAAAAAACCTTGCAAAACCGCACATTATTATTTTCAAAAATTCCTTCAATCAACGTTTTGCAATAAACGGATGAGTAGTTTCAAGGGTTTGTCTTCTCCAAAATGTATGCCACATGCTAAAAATATAATATATTAGCAACCCAAAAACTCCTATCCTAATGCAAACACAAAGGAAAATCTAAAAACAAGAAAATTAGAAACTTTTACCCAAGAACAAGTGAATGTATCGCACTGTTCTATAGATGTAGTTCGGTAAATGCGGTGAAGGAATAGCGACTACAACTCATGGGTTGGCGATTGTGGCTTACTGATCTTCAAATGTGTCATTCTCACTAAAGGTAGTTGCATTTTTCTATTCTGTGAATGTGTCATTTTTGGATTTTCATCAATTTGTAGGCAAATGCATCGCTTTGCCTCACGATTGCATCATACTATCTCACAGTTGCATCACACAGACTTACAAAATAGAAAAACTCACGGATTTCTTACAAAATCGTTAGCTTCACGTCAAGTTCACCAATGTAGGAATGGGTTAAAATTGTAATAAAAAGAAAAAATCAACAATAGCAACCACAACTACCTAAAATCTGAATCCAAACAAGAAAGAATAAACAACAATTGAAATCAAATAAAACCAATGCTATACCAAACAAGTTCCATGTTGAAATTGATTCATCTTCCTTGCATCTCCTCTATTTTGCTCAATGTGCAATCTTTCCCTCAAATTTTGATGTGTTCAAGTACCTAGAAGTGCAATGATGTGATAGCAATAATTTTGGAGATAGTGGTTGTAAGGTTGGAATGAGGGAGACAACTCTCTTTTTATAGAAAAGCTACTCGAATGGACGGTCAAGATCAAAAGCCAAAAATATTTCAAGATCAATGGTTGAGGTTACATGCACCACATAGTGGTAGGATTAGGGATAGCTAAGGATAGACAATCAAGATTAAAAGAAGACCAAAGGTAACCAATGGTTGAAAGTGGAGGGAAAGTGAAGGGAAAGTGGAGGCAATCAAATAATAATATTTAATTTGAGAAGGGAATCTTGGCAATTAAATAATCATATTATTTAATTTGTGAGAGGATATGGAGAATTAAATAATAATAAATGATTACTCATTTATGGAGAAAGAGGGAAATGAAATTTAACTAAAATGATTATTATTCAGCCATTTAACTAAATATGGAGGAAATAAAATGAGGATATTAAATAATTAAATTAGATTAATTATTTAATAGTGGAGGGAAGAGGTTAAATGAATAGACAAATAATTATTTAACTATAGACGAACAATGTAGAATGAATACTTAAATAAATGAGAATTTATTTAATTATAGAGAGGAACAAGATATTAGCAACATAATTAACTAAATATTTAATTTATTTAATTAATCAAAGAAGAATAAAGAAAAAGAAATGAATTAATTAAATAATTATTAATAAAGGAATGTGATTTTAGAAGATAATTGAATAATCAAAATTATTCAATTATGTCCAGAAGAGAGGAAATAGATGCAAAAAATGACGTTCACAGGCTCAAAACATTTTTTAGTTAAATCTTTTTTTATTTAATTAAATGATTTTTTAGTTAGATAGATCCAAGTGGTTAGGTGGGTTTTCATATGCCCTAGAATGGTCAAGTCTACTTAAATCTAAATGTATCATTAAAAGACAAAACATTGTGGAGATTCTAGATGGTTTTGCTATTGTTTTGTCAATTGCATTTATGATTTATCTCATCATTTGAATGTTTCACAAGTTGGAGTTTAAATTTGATCATATTATTTTGCAAAGAGCTGGACCAACTCAAAATTTTAGATCACTCTCGTGATATTGTCAAAACACACAATTTTTTTATAAAATTTCATTTAAATACAAAAAGAGAAACCATAGGAATCACATCTCTTTTGTGCTTTGATTTTTTTTTATTTGTATATAATAAAAGTGATACAATTATGATGAGGGGCATAAAGAAGAAAAACCCTTGAAATAGATTCATATCCAACATAATTAGAAAATACCCCTAATGTAGGAGACATTCTAAAAGAAGATTATATATTCAATCAAACTAAAGAATTAGAAATTTAGTAGACAGGAAAATGAAGTTAATGGGATGGTTGAATATGTCAAAAAAAACTCACTAATTAGGCAAATAACTTATTTTGTCTATTGTAGCTAATATTTTACTATACTTGTACTTGAATTTTAATAAAACAAATAATTTTTCATTTTATCAAAGTTAGTGGATTGTATAGTATGTTGAGTGGGAATAATTTGACT
>VDFB02205665.1:0-10537 GCA_007258455.2 Sequoia sempervirens
AATCTTTTGACCTCTAGTTGATCTCCCTCTTTTAGACATACTACATGTCTCGCTTTCCTCTTCTCTTCCTGAATTTCCCTCGCTCGAGGAAGACAGATCTGACAAATACCTATTTGGTGGTACCTGCACTCATAAGGATGTTGGATAAAGTTCTTTCATGGTGATGTGATCCCAAGGTGACATTATGATTAATCTATCATTTCATCGCTAGAATTTCATAGGTTATAAGGTAATCAAGTCTTGATAGATTACAAGCTATTGTTACTACCGTCCAAATGTGTCCATCACAAATCAAATATAATTAATGTTTTAACTCCCAAACTTTGTAACAAATGTTAAATGTGACTATGATCCACCAGTTACACAACCAAGGCCTCAAATGTATTCTCTAATTGTAATCAAAGGGATTTTGCTCTTCATTCAAGTAAATAAACTTGAAGGGAAACACCACCAAGTGGTTTATTGGACACCTACATGACTAAAAATATCAGAAAATTTACATTTAATTCCATATGTCTAAGTGGTTAATGAGGAGGGAGTGTGTACTAGGCTTGGTTAAGTCATCATAAGTTTATGCTTTGGCAATAATTTTTTTTTAAGTCATATTAAATCTTCCTATGTCTAATTGCTAGGAGATTTTTGGTATGTTTTAAAGTAGGATGATTGATGAAAGAGCCCAAAGACTAGCCTTTCTCCATGGTATCCAAGTACACATAGCAATGTCTTCTCTTATACAGTTGGACATGATTTAAAGAGCTTAGCTAGGAATTATTCATTTAACCTAAGGTTTTCTCATAATGCCATCATTGGAAAAGTATGATCAAATTTTTCTATTATGAAGAATTGGTCTATGTGCCTCTAGTAATCACTATAAATGTTTGTAAGGATAAAATGACTAATTGCATCAGGTAGGAGAGAATCAACTTTGAGTTCTTCAAATATTATATTCCTCTATTCATAATTTTTAAAGGTTGTGTGTAGGAGGAGGTTATCACCTACCAAGAGGGAAGACCTTTCCTTTGTGATGGAATTTCAATTTTTTCTCTTTGTGTTCCATTTTTATCTTTCATATGTCTACAGTCATCTATGGTGTTTTAGGGAAAAGCCTAAAGTTGGGGTTTTACAGCTTGTGCTATATAAAAACCCTAGTGTTTATCTTACCATGGCAGGTAGGATCTTTTTAGGCAGTTACTTTGGCGAGGTTAAAACAACTTAAGCCCCATCGCTTTGTCTAGGCTGGGCCCCTTTTGATTTATTGTTTCATTTCCTTCGCCTAACTTTATTATTTCCTAAGTCTTGGATGGTCCTGTGCTCCCTCGTTTAAAAATCAACTTATGTCATTGTTTATCATCACCCTAGTGATGTTCCCTCGTTCTTTTAATAAATGTTTTATATTTTGCAGAGGGACAAGTTTGTGTGACCGTAGATCAATTATCATTTGATCTTAGTCATTCCCTGCCATCCCGTGATGACACCGCCACACTGTTTTGGTTGATCACGATATCACAGGCGAGCGCCAAGTGTCTCATTTAATGAAGCCAAAGAGATGATATAAATACTTTGATACATTTATCTGGTTTTAATACATTATGTAGCGGGTTACTAAAGCATTTATGAGATGCATGTGTTTCAAATCAATGGACATGTTATAATATTGGTAGGAAAGGTGCTTGATGGTTAATGAAAAAGCTACCGATTGTGTTGAATGAATAAGATTACCGATGGTTGAGATCCACGGTTGCCTGCCATCGCGTGATCAAAAGTTGTGAGGTCTTTATCGATCGTGATATCGTGGGTGAGCAAGGTGCCAATATTCAAAGAAGAGGGATGATTTTAAATTAAAAAATGATTTTGATTGCTCTAAATTAATATCTTGTTTGAAAAAACAAGATATCTCTTGAAATTTTTTATATAATAATAATTATTTGTAAAAATAAGATATAAAAATAATATGTTAAATTACTTCACATAAAAGTAAGTTTCTAAATAATATAATTAAAATTAAAAAAGAAATAATAGAATGGAAATAAAATAATTTCTAAATAATAGTGTAGAAATAAAATTGTTAAGGAATGAAAAATAATTATAATTTTTTAAGTTTTAAATTAATTTATTTAAAATCAGAAAAAGAAAATAAAATAAAAAAGGAATATCCTAAATTCACTATTACACATAAAAATTTGTTTCTTAATTACCTTATTTAAGACATAAAGAATATTCAATATTATTAGTTTAAGCTTTTACTAAAGGTTTTATTGTACAAAAATATTAAAATAAGATAGGATTTTCATAATAAATGCAAATATAAAATCAATTTAAAATTATAAAATTAAATACAAAGAAACTATAATTAGTTTATTATTACACATGAAAAAAAGTTTTAAAATTAATATTAGGGTTAGAGTTAGAAAAAGGGTTAGGGTTGGAGATTAATTAGTCTTAGGGTTTGATTACAGTTAAGATTCGACTATGGTTAGGATTAGGATTCAATTGATGTTCAATTAGGGTTAGGGTTCAATTAGGATTTCCATTGGGGTTGGGGTTCAATTAAGATTAGGATTCAATTAGTGTTAGGGTTCAAAAGGGTTCAATTAGGGTTAAGGTTAGAATTATAGGATAAAGCTTTGGATAAAGGTTAGGATTAGGGTTGGGGGATTAGGACTCAACTAGGGTGAGGGTTAGAATTCAATTAGGGTTAAGGCTACGATTAATTTCAAACTAGGGTAAGGGTTAAATTAGCGCTAGGTTTTAATAAGGTTTAGGATTCAATTAGTATTACAATTAGAATTAGGGTCACCATTAGAATTAGGGTTAGTATTAAAATTATAATTATGAATAGAGTTTGAATTATAGCTAGGGTTAGAATTAGAATTAGGGTTATAATTAGGGTTAGGGTTATAATTAAGATAAGCTTTTGGGTTAGAATTCAATTAGGGTTAGGTTTAAGTTTAGGATTAAAATTTAATTAGGGTTAGGGTTCAATTGGAGTTAGGATTCAATTAGGGCTCTAAGATAAATCTTGGAGTCAACATTAGGGTGAAGGTTGGGGTTAGGGTTAGGGTTTCAAAATGAATCTTGGGGTCAACATTAGGGTTAGAATTAGGATTAGGGTTTGAGTTATGGTTTGGGTTTAATTAGGGTTATAGTTCAATTATGGTCAGGGTTAGGATAGGGTTCAATTAGGGTTGTGGTTAGCGTTAGCATTATAGGATAAAACATGGGGTAAAGTTTAGGGTTGGGGTTGGGGTTAGGGTTAGAATTCAAGTAGGGTTAGGTTACGATTCAATTAGGGTTCAATACAATTAGGGTTAGGGTTAGGGTTAGGGTTAATGTTAGGTTAGGGTAATAGTTCAACTACGGATTTAGGGTTAGGGTTTTGATTATGGTTCAACATTAGGGCTATGGTTAGGATTATGGTTCAATTAGGGTTTTGATTAGGAGCTACAAGTTAATATTAGGGTTAGGGTTGGAGATTAATTAGTATTAGGGTTAGGGAATTATTACGATTAAGATTCAACTATGGTTAAGTTAGGATTCAATTGATGTTTAAAATTAGGGTTAGGGTTTTAGGATAAAGTTTGGGATCAAGGTAAGGGTTGGGGTTAGAATACAACTAGGATTAGAGTTAGGGTTAATATTCAGTTAGGATTTAATTAGCATTAAGATTAGGGTTTATATTCAATTAGGATTAGGGTTAAACTAGGGTTAATATTAGGTTAGGGTTATAGGATAAAGCTTTGGGAAAAGGTTAGGATTAAGGTTGGGGTTAGGGTTAGGACTCAACTAAGGTTAGGGTTCAATTAATTTTAGGAACAATTAGGGATAGGGCTAGGATTAATTTTAGGCTAGGGTAAGGGTTGAAGTAGGGTTATGTTTTAATAAGGGTTAGGGTTAGGGTTCAATTAGTATTACAATTAAAATTAGGGTTAGGGTTTAATTAGTGATATGATAATGGTTAAGGTTTAATTAGTGATATGATAATGGTTAGGGTTTAATTTAGGTTAGAGTTAGAGTGTAATTAGGATTATGGTTTGGGTTCAATTATGGTTAAGGGTTCAAGTAGGATAAGGATTAGGGTTAGAGTGTAATTATGATTAGAGTTTGGGTTCAATTAGGGTTACAAAATAAATCTTTTATGTTAGTTGTAGGGTTAGGGTTAAATTAGCATTAGGTTAGAATTAGGTTTAATGTTAGGATTACAGTTAAGGTTCACTTAGTGTTAGGGTTCAATTGTAGTATGGTTAGGGTTATGATTTAATTAGGATCAAGGTTCACTTATGGACCAACTGACAAGGATTTTAAAGACCTACACTTTGGGTTCTACAAGACCCAGGAGGGTGATCCCTTAATGCATTTACAACCTTTGCACCATTATCGTAAACAACATTAACAACAAAAGATAATCTCATTTAATAGCTCAGCATAATAGTATAATATTGAATACAATTGGTTGTTCATTGGTATCGGCTGTTTGGGCGTGAGATGGCTGCAGCGTTTCACGGGTGTAAAGAATGATGGGTTTTTACCCATTTGTGGCGAGCAGGTAAGACAAACAAAATATTGAACCATAAAGAAGTGAGCTGAAAAGCTTAGATGGGTGCACCATATATCCATTAGAGTCAGAATTCTGTAACATCTAAGGGTTTATGATGATTCCAACACATACCATATAAGAACCTTGAGAACATTGGCACACAATTTCATCAGCATGTATTCTAACCCAGCCATATCAAATCCTTCCTTCATAACATGTATCCACCACAATCCCATTTAAACTTGTTTAATTGAATTCATGAATTGAGCCTAAGCAAATCATACACCACTGGTGAGATAGGCAGAGACATGTATGATTGTCTTGTAAAATTCAGATATGCATGTACAATGGAGACATGAGTTTGAGATTAATCATTTCAATTCAAATTCCAATCTTTGTCATAAAACATCAAGAATCCCATGAATTCAAAACCTACTCTGAAATAAACCAAAACCTAAATTACGTTTCATTTTAAAACCATCCGACTTACAATTTGCTCTGTAACTCTACCTAGACTCGACCAAAAAATATCTAACTTGCTAACTCGTACTTCTAGCCTTGAAATCCTTCTTATAGAAATAAAGGAGCAAATAAGCATCGAGCCAGAAAGCACACGCGTCACCAGCCAATTGGACTACTTTGTGACATTCCAAATTTTTTTACAACAAAAATTTCTTGGAGAATCCTCTTGTTCATCGTGCCCACTAAGAATGATTGATGCAGCAACAAAGCTTCAAGAATTCCATGACAAGACGGCCACCAAAAACAAAAATGTAATCCGTTGTAACTGCAATAGCTAACTTTTCAACCTTAACAACCTACTCCTTTTTAATATTCCTCAGTTAAATATATGTTTACCCATTTCTGGTATTTCTCATGAGTTGGCCAATTAAAATTTCTTACCTCATTTACCTTGTCACTATAAGGTGTATACTTAACTGCCACCTGATTCGCTTCTCTTTCAAAAGATTCAAAGAATGAACTAGTGCTAATAATTTTATCCATACATCTCACCAATAAATCATAATCTGAGTCATCACAAATTAATCTAATTTGACAATTGATGACTTCATTTGCCCGATCCTGCCATTGTTGGAGTGACCTGATATTTCCCTACTCATCAATTATGTCAGGTAGCAATGTGTCGCTCCAATCATCAAAGTTCTTCACCAATTCTCTGATCTTCCTACTCAAGTCATCTAGTAAGGTTTGAAAACCTTGTAATGATTTAACTAATACCTGAGTAGGCCTTAATGATTTGGGCCTATTATTTACATCAAACCTTGAAGCTTTATACATGATGTCAAGATCATTGGCCCTAGGGATCCATATTTCAATTAATGGTACTACAACCTCTTGATCCCTATCAATATTCTTTATTGCACTTAATAATAAAGAATATAAAGAATGCATAGATGATAATCTATCATCAAATTTCTCATTTAAATGTCTCAATACAACATTTACAACCTCCCTTTGCTTTAAGAATATTCCCTCCTCACTCACCTTCAAGGATTCTTGTAACTCTGAAATCTTATGCATTATCTGCTTCTTTGAAGGATTAACAAAATACTCCATTTCTTCATCAATTAGCTCTAAAGTAGGGCTAAGGAAAGGAGTTTGACTGGGACACCCTGGTGTAGACACAATAGGAGAAGCAGGAGGCACTGATCTTGATGTGGAAGGAAATGTTCTGATCCCTGGAGCACTTGATGTCCCCCCAATTTGCTTGTTCTTTAACCTATCCACCTCATTCTACAGCTCAACATTCCTTTTCCGAATCTTGCTATATTCCTCAATTATGGCATTGTACTTCTCCATTAAGCTTTTCTTTTGAGCCTCCTCTCTTTCAACAGTCTTTTGGGCCAATTTGGCCACATTTACAGTCAAATTAGTAGCCTATGTGGTTGAGGTCTCTGAAGCTCTCTTTATTATCAACCCTCCTCTTAGATTTGGGTTAATATCAGTAACATTCAACTTTCTCCCTTGAGGGGCCAAAGCCCAAATTGCTAAAGTTTCATACTCTTCACTGAAGGCAGAATCTTGCAATGTTGCCTTGACCTCTTCTTCAGAGTCTTGTAAGGGGTGCTTGGACTTCAAATAGCATTGAAAGCTATAGCATCTGCAATGTCCCATTAGGTAAAATCAAGACACCAGCTTGATTTACTAATTTTCTCCCCTCCTCAGGAGTGATGTTCTTGAACTCTTCCATTAGTTCAACTTTCACTTCATCATCATTCTCCTGGTCTGACCTATCAGGTCTCAATTCTCTTCTCCTCTTGCATTTATCTTGATATTCTTCCAATTTCATTCTCCATACTAGTTGCAAGAAGACCAAAGTTTTTACAAATGCATTGTCATCTAGAAACTCTTTACATGCCTCCATTCTTGCATCTTGTACACATTTTCCTTTCATATCCAGATCAGAGGGAACCAATTCAGCTAGCCTAGGATGGGAAGGCACACCCATCTACATGTCCTGGTCAGTGACAACAATCTCATCCACCAAATCCTCTTGTGATTGTTCAATTCTTTGCCTTTTAGGGCTTGGCTCTGATGGTGGTGGTGAGGGACTATTTTTAGGTGATGCATCCAAGTCAATAATCTTGATTGCTCTAGGCGTTTTGAACTTTGGACCTTTTTGTGTAGGCAATTTCATTATTTGCTTTCCCTCTATATCCTCTTCTTCTTCATTACTACTAACATTTCTCTTCCTTTTGTAAATAGGCCATCTTTCTGTAGGTTGGTAAGCTGGAATCACTTCAATTGCCCTGGCATCTTGCTCTTGTATGCCAAAATCTGACTCCAAGTTTATCTTTTTGGTCATCAAGGTGCCCATGATTTCTTTGAAGTTGCCCATCAAGAAGTCAATTTTCTTATGATATGGACTGAAATCCATCAATGGATCATACTTTGGATCCATTTTGTGTACAATAGCCAATAGCTTGTCATAAGCTACCCACTTCTCCTTGTTCAACTCCTACCTATTTAGGTCAAATTCATTTTTAATCAAGTCTTCAGGGAAGTTGAACTCATGCACAAACTTACCACCTTTTATCCTTTTTTCTGAAAAGAGCAAAGAATCCCTCAGGATCATGCTGTCGCTTGGGGCCACACCTCAAAAAATTTCCCAAAATGTATCCAACCTCCCTTTGAACAAACAAAATCTGACACCACAGTGTAATCCAGGAAGAATGTTCCTTTACCTTTCCCAGTAAGGTTGTCCTCATGGATACAACCAATCTTCCACATGACTTCTGTAAACCCCACTCTTGGTGGCACATTGTACGACAATATATGAGGGGTCCCCTGAAAACCATACACCCTCAAGATAGTGTTGACTGGGTATGGAATGATATCACCCCAATTATGGAAAACCTTCAATTTTGGCTTCCTCCCCTTTGGTATGAGGAAATCATGCAACTCCTCAGGAATCCTGGGTACATTTACCATCAACCTGGCTCTCAATCTAGAAGAAAAAAAATTTTCAAAATGCACATAACTAGTGTTTTCCCTATTACATGATAAATTTGTAGTCCATACTTGCACCAACAATCTTTCTCCATCAACCCACTACCTTAACTCCATCTTCTCAGAGAAGAATTCAACATTCTTATACAAGAACATATACATTAACATGGAATACCAAAAGAATGGAGTGCCTGTATCATTTTTCTACAACTTTGACAGCCCTTCATGTATCTTTTTGGCCAATAAAGAAGAAAAATCATAAATTACTGAGAAATTAGGGTGTTGTATTTGCACCCCCATAAACATGTAAGCAATAGGCATCACCGTGTTGGGGTGAAAACCCAAAATTTGGAACAATGAGTAAAAGGTAGCCAAGAAATGCTTTGCAAAGCAATTCAGTCTAAAATGTTCTTGGTCCTTAGGGCTAATATGGAATTTTGAACCTCCTGCCCTAGCCAAATGAGGTGGGAGCAACTTAGCTCTAAAAAGTGATTTCGACCTCCCATATTCCTGCTTCATCTCTTCAAGATCAATAGGAACCAAGAATGTACTAGGCTCACTCAGATCAAAAACTTGTCAGAATTCCTCTCTGTTGATGCTTAACAAAACTTTTCCATCATTATCTCGAATCACCCGTGTGACAGGGTCATATCGTGCAGCCACTACCCTAAGTAAGTCTATATCAAGGAACACATTCGGTACCACTAACTTCCCCATATCATACATACAACCATTAGAAAAGGGGTGGGGAAAATTCCTCTATCCAAACCACAATCTAAACATCTCTAGACCAGTAAGAGGAACCCTAGCATCAACTATGTTAGAAAAATTATATACTAATCCCTCCCCTAGAGTTTTTCCTCGCATCAAAACCAACCCCTTCTTCCTATCATTTGTTGACAAGGGAAATTGATCCAGGAAATCATCATATAAGTTTCTACTTAAATAATCAATATGGCTAGAGTGTTGCTTTTTTGGTGCCATCCTGAGTAAACTAGGGCTTCCTTGCTATTTCAAACTTTAAACAAACTAGGGCTTAACAAAATATGAAATTACAGAACAAAACCTTGCAATTTCCCACAATTCAATTAACTTATAGCCCTAAAACAACTATCGAAAAGCCCTATGACAAGCACACAACAATTTTCCCCCAAATTCAAATTCAGAATAACCAAGAGATATAGAAATGAACTCACGACTTTGCGCTTGTAGAAAATCAAATTCTTGTTGTAACAATTTGTAACTTCATCCTTGGCTCCGCAACTACTTCACAAAGATGTTTTGAATGCTTTATGATACCAAAAGTAGAATAAAAATTTCTTTATTTTGATCAAACCCTGGCAGTAGATGTCATGTCCACCATTAAAGCTTACTCGCGCGCTACACAAATGACTCCAATCACATTCGATGCAGATTCAAATATTGGTCATTGATCTTTCACCTTGGTTAGATCATCAAACAACTGCCTTCAAATCAAATAGACATAATCTCCATCGTGGCAACAAGGGGCCCACCATACCATGCATTGCCAACAAAATCCACGTGGAGCTCGCTCGCGATATCGCAATTGATAAAAACCTCACAACTTCTAATCACGCGATGGCGGGCAACCGTGGATCTTCAACCATCAGCAATCTAGTTCATCCAACACAGTCACCAGCTTTTCCTTTAACCATCGAGCACCTTTCCTACCGAGATTATAACATTTGCATTGATTTGAAGCATGTGCATCTCATAAAAACTTTAGTAACCCGCTGCACAATGTATTAAAATCAAATAGATGCATCAAAGTATTTTATCATCCCTTCGGCATCACCAGATGAGACACGTGGTGCTTACCCTTGATATCGCGATCAACCAAGACAGTGTGGTGGGGTCATTGTGGGATGGTGGGGAACGACTGAGATCAAATGATGATTAATCAACGGTCATGCAAACTTGTCCCTCTACAAAATAAAATCATTTATTAAAGGAATAAGGGGACACCACTAGGCCAATGACAAATAATGACATAAGTTGTCACTTAAATGAGGGAGCATGAGACCATCCAAGACTTAGGAGAATAAAATTAAACGAAGGAAATAAAATGATAAAACTAAAGGGGGCCAGACCTAGACGAAGCGATGGGACTTAAGATGTTTTAAAAACCCTCCCAAAAAGTAACAGCCGAATAGATCCTTCCTAAGGCGTAAGATAATACTAGGATTTTACATGAAGAAAAAGGTAAAACCCCAACCCTAGGCTTTTCCAAAACACCATAGATGACCAGAGACATAAGGCAGGATAAAACTTTGAAGTTCCATTAGGTAGATGGTTAAAAGGGTAGAGGGGAGAGAGATGTGAGTGAGAGAGAGAGAGAGACCTGAGAGAGGGAGAGGGGGTAGGAGGGTGAGACTTGAGAGAGAGAGGGAGGGAGGGAGGGAGTGGGATATATAGAGGGTAGAGGGTTTAAGGGTTAAGGGTGTATGGTTTAGGGTTAAGGGGTAGAGGGGAGGAGAGATAGAGGAGTGAGTGAGAGAGAGGGCACGAGAG
>VDFB02205667.1:8640-25243 GCA_007258455.2 Sequoia sempervirens
GAGAAGTTACCCCAAAGCCCTTGGTTGCCATGAGTCTCCCTGAGCTCACGATTGAATGGCCTATCGGCTGGAGAAATCCATGCAATAAGAGGTCATATAGAACCCTCAATGTTATAGCGATAGGCTCTGCAGCTTCGTTCAGTAGGACATAAACTAGGTCACAGCGACCTATTCAAAATGGAAAGTATCAAGCAGCCAGTCAGCCAGACAGTGAAGATGTCATGCCAACCTGGCTCTAATGGAGGCTGAGCATAGAATATTGAGGCATGTTTCCAACAGAGTAGGCCTCCCAACTAAATCCCCTATGAAATGTCATCATATGTATAGAGTAACCCTCAATGGAGACGTCCCATTTGGCCCTTATGAACATCTGCAATGGAGATGCCTTGCCTGATTGAGCCCTGAGGCTGAGGTGGAGTAGCAGTTCCACACAAACAAAAGATTGATCAAACTACGTATGTACTTAATCCCTTTTGTTTACCTTTAGAGGGCCTACCTTGGTGGGAAAATGTACTCACCCCAAGGGAACGACCCAAGCGGTAATGAGCATAAGCCAAGCTCTTCCAAACCACTATATAAATTTGTTGTTGTTATGAAAATTGTAAACAATGGGAAGCAGTGCATGATAACTCTCCCCTAGTATCTTTATGATGCATAAAGCCCTTGTTCTAAGGGTTGGGAGATATCTCACATGGAGTTTATCATTACACCCCCCTAAACTGGATGCTCTTACTACGAACATTTGTTTAGAATCCAAAATCCCAATATTTGTTTGCATTAGGAGGTCAGACCTCCAAAGCTATCCCACATACTTGTGGTTCTTTGTAGAGATGAAAAGTTCATCATGGGAGATTCATCAGAACTGAAGCTTAGCTGACCCATAGAAGTGAGTGTTGTGGATGAGAGCTAGTGTGGTCAAGCTTCTAATCATCCACTTTCAATAAGCACAACTAGATTTATCCAAGTGGGAATTCAAAAAATATTTTCTTTTCCATCCTAGGATTGTGCAATTTTGAGTCAGTTAAACACATTGTTTGGATCCAAAATCTTGAATTTTTTTTTTTTTTAACAAGGACATCAAATTTCAAACGCTTTAGTAGAAGCAAATACCTTTGAAAGAATCCAAGTGCTACTACTTGTCCCTTGGGATTTCACCCTTAGAGGCTTCTAAGTATTTGGGCCCATTTCTCAATTTCCTCTCTAAAGTCAACATTAAGGAAACTATGGCTTTGACTTCTTGATTCTCACATAATGGACCTTGTGGAATGAAAGAAGGCCTTGGCATAGACATTTAGTTTGAAACTTAAGCAAGACAAGTGGATGTGGTAAAAATCAAGTCGTTAACCAAGATTAAATCAATTGAACCCCACACATGTGCTTGGTCTCTTTTGGTCATATGGTTTTCCATGCAAACATTGGTCTTTTGGTTTGAACCACTCTTAAGGAAAAGCATGTTCTTCACTATCTTGGTTTTGTAAATAAGGTTCTCCTTAGGTTCATTTAGGATCAAATAAAAAACTTCATCCCTCCCAAACATTTATCATCTCCATCCCACAAACAACTTTAGAGATTTGGAAACATCATTCAAGACTTCGATACATCATTAAACCAAATCAAAATCACCTTGTTTAGTTAGGATTGTGAGAATGCATCCTTTCTCATACCTCTAGTTAAATTAGCACCTCTTTGAACAAGTTTATCCTAAATATCACATCTAACATCTTAGGGTTTACAAGTTCATTATCCAATCAAAACATCAAAATCAAATCGAAAGTCTAGAGTTGATCCAAAGTTCCTATAAGTTCAACACCCATATCATTCACCCCTTTCATCCTTCATCTCATCATTGGTCCTAAATTCCTTATAGGTCAACAAGGTCAAAACATAAGAAGAGCATGGAATATAAACTTGATTCATACATCATGAGCAGTCTAAACCAACCAAACTATCAAAGCCTTACTATGCCACTTAGCTATCAAAACTCACATTTATACAATCCATACATGGCATCATTATCTCCTACAAACCTCAATGGTACAACAAATGTGAGTATGCCCAATCTAAATTTTGGAACACCTTTCCCTATGGTAGATTTAAATCAAAGTCCAAACCTACAAATCTATCAATCAAACAATTAATGCATGATTCTTCAACAAAACAACATTATTCTACCAAATCCATACATGCCAAATGTGAATATACCAAGTACAAGTTTACCAAGCATGGACATTTGAAATCCACACTTGGTAAACTTTGGGATAGATATGTTTGTGAATCATACCAATGCTTTTGATAAAGGGTAAAACGGGTTTTACAGGGACCCGAAACCACCAAGTTTACAACAAAAGAGAAAGGACAAAAAGTCCAATAAAAAAATAGGCTACTCAAAAGAAAAAATTGGAAAAAGCAGTAGCCACCCGCAAAAGACCAGGAGGGTCAAACAAAAAACTTGAAAAGCCAACAAAAAGACCGTGCCAAACTAACCGAGTCTTGAATGGAGCAGTTTCAACCTCAGGTTCTGCATGTCCGAACACCCTTCTTGAAGGTTTGAATCATCTGGCATAGGAGGAGCCTTCCTCTTCAAATTAGCCCTGGTCCTCTTAGAAATACCAACATCCTCATCCTGGTTTTTATCATTGACCTCTTCCAGATCAACCACCAAAGACCCCTGTTGAGCTTTGTCCAATTTTTCTGTCATGGCATTGATGATGATGGCATTGTGTCTTGCCATCTTGTTGTTCTGCTCGGCTATAGTTTTAACAGTATTTTTCATTTTATCCAGCTCAATTTCAACCCTTCTATCCATGCCCGCTTGGTTTTGGGTTTCTTTACTGGCACCATGATCTTTTTGCTCCGCCTCATTCTTGCCAAGCGCAGTAACCTTGACACTCATTTCTTCCAGTTTACTTTGAAGGGCCCATTTTTTATTTTTAGCTCGTTGATTTCATGAAAGATCCATTTCAAAATCCTGAAATGGTCAACAACATTATTCCTAGCTAAACCCAAGACATCCATAGTGGGTTCCCTTTCAGGGTTGAAGCAAGTTTTAGTAGGGTCGGGGGTAACAGGGGAACCAATTCTAGCATCTTGTCCAACGATGGGGCAGCAAAGGAAGAAGTATTGTTAGCACCAGAGTCCTCAGACTCAAGAGAGTCTTTCAGAGTACGACACAAGGTTTTTACCCAGTAGCTTCTTACCAACACTTCTGGTTTTAAGGGTAGGACTTCCTGGCTTAGGCGTAGAGCAGGCTTTCACAGAATGGGGGTTAAGGCTTTTCTTACCAATTTGGACAGAGGAAGGACTAAGGACCATCCTAACCGGGCTCAAATTAGGTAAATTCCCCGAGTAGTTGGGTTTAGTATCATCCTCCTTAGAATCAAAGTCCAAAAATATTTTAACGACTCCATGTATTGATCGAAGTCAAGGTAACACCATGCAAAATCAAAGTTACCTAAATCAAGGAAATGTGATTTCCAACCACAACAATGATCAATTTCAACCTCTAATGCCAAATTTTAACATCATCCCAAATCAAAACATTTTCCAAAATAAATTTGTCCATGATCCCATACAAACTCCACAAGGATGCATTCCAAATCTACTTGAACAAAAACCAAATCAACTATATCAAGGGTGTCAAGATCAAAATTAAGATCAAATTTTGTGAGATCAAATTTCTTTACTTACCAAAATAATTGACTCATTGCACCAAGAGACATCTCCACCCAAAAATCAATACACTCTTCCATTGGTTAAACCATGTCATCAAAGAATTTAGTTGTGTCAACAACCACATCAAGAACATTATCTCCAATGTCAAGAGGTTGGATATCAAGATCAAGATCAACAACAAACACAACCTCCACATATCAAAGATTGATCACCACATCTCAAAGATCAATCACCATATCTCCAAAGTCAATCACCATAAGGTCAATTTAAACTACAAATCTCATAAGGTAACAAACGAAAAATACACACCAGTAAGGGGACCAATCAAATCAGCCATGTAACAGTTGGTACAATAAAATCTCATCAAAATCCCTGTATATGAAAATTATCAAGAGCCTCAAGTTGAACCACCAGGGTATAACAAGAAACACCTTTGTGATTTTCACAAAATAAAGGGACACACAACATCAAATTTTATTCGACTCAAAAATATCATCCAAGACCTTATTGATAAAAAAAAAAACTATTGAGGACAACGATGAAGATTCAACAACTAGTGATAGCATTGGAAATCTCTCCACCATAATTGTTGAAAACAATGATCAAGATCTATCCATCAATGAGTAGCTTGAAGATGTTTCCACCTCATCCAATGATCAAATCAACATACATCAAGAGTCACTTTTTAGTCATGATAAAAACCCCTCAAACAATGATCTATTTCAAGGAGTTTTAGAATCATTTGATCCTATTGAAATAATCCAAGATCCATCCACCAATGATCATGTTGACAATACCTCTAAGTCATCCAATGAGTTAGAGGACATATCTCAAGAATTCATTCCAAAGCATGATCAACATATTTCACCAAAGTCTAGCAATGGTCCTTTCCAAGACATATTGACATCCTTTGACATCATGGTTACAGATATTGAAGGAATCCTCAACTCAACATTTGATCCAAGTCCACTCAAAGATCAAGAGGATATTAAGCCACTTCTCATGCCTAATGAAGATATCCAAGACTATGTTATAAGCAATCCATCCTTTGAAATTGACCCATGTCAAGAACTTGATCCAAAGCATGTCAAAAGCAATTCCAAAATTAATCAAGATAAAGAATTAGTATCTCCAAGGTACTACAATGATCTAATGGAAACTCTCCTATCTATACAAGATGTCACAAATGATGATCATATCCATATAGCACATACTCCTCCATCTACCCATGAGATTCTTTCTTTGGATGGACATGTAGAGGATCTTTATTCAAAAAAAGAGTCTCATACTCTTGATATCATTAACAAGGAAAAAGAGTCTCCTACTCTTAACATTTATACACATGATCAAGATATAGGAAAATCTAGAGACATATCAAAAATGGGTCATGAAGAAGGCTTCTATAGAAGTTGTGAATCAGAAACATCCTGTGAAGGAATATCAAAAATGAATCATGAGGAAAATTTTTACGTGGACAGTGAATCATCAAAACCTCTTGAAGAAGCATTAAAATATGATATTTCACAAGATCAAGCTAGAAGTATGAATCAAGAAATTATCCCACTTATGGAGGATCCTATCACTTATAAACTTGGATCACTTACCTTTTTTAGGGAAAGCTATCTTATCAATGAAGAAGCTATCACCTTTGAAGATCCACGACAAAGTAGAGAAAGAGTAGCACCTTGTTTCCAAGGTAAATCATATCCTATTGCAAATAAAATGTTTTGACAAATGAATTATCAAGGTAGAGGATTAGGCCTACAAGAATAGGGTATCCTAGAACCAGTGCAGATTATTGGAAATCCTAATCATCAAGGCCTTCTTCATTCAAAAATTGAGGAATCTAAAGATATCAATGATACCTCTATAATACTAGGGGAAACTCTATCTAGTGCAAGCATCAACATAGGGAGGACGAAGAGTCCTTATGAGGAAACCAATGCCAATACTACAACCACCCACATCATGAATCTTCATCCACCCATCACCCCATCCACAAATTGGGACCAACATCAAAAGAAAGATTTGAATCAAATCCTAAAGAAGTCATCAAAGAAAAAGAAGCTAAGGAGCATAATGGACAAATCAATTACACATGGTTACCAAAGAATACAAAGAAATATTATCTCTATCAAACTCCATCAGTCAAAGAAACTATGGGGAAAAATAAAAAAGGGAAAAGTATCCATCAAAGATGTCCACAAAGGAAAAAGTAGGCTTCTGAAGCAACGTACAAAGTATATCAAGTAGCTAGTCCTAATTTCACTCACACTTTCGTATCCACCCATTATTGCTCATCTTCCCAAGTTTGGAGAGTCAAAGGTTCAAAACTATCAACCAATCCATCTCCTATCCCTAAACACAAAACACCATCCATGCCTCCACATATGATATCCAATTCTCACATTGACCATGTGTTGGAAACGACCATCATAAGGATTCAAAAGGAACTCTATCACAATGTGTGCAAAAAGACAAAGTTAACTCCGGTATCAACAAAGCAGACCAAGAATCTCAAAACTTGCATTCAAGTGCATGTATCTTGGAAAAGCAGATTCTTCAAGTAGGATATCGATGGAACATCATGACAAAATCATCTACATCAACACTACTAGGTGGTTTACCATGAGCATAAATTTTTCACAAAAATCCAAAAAAAATCAAAAAAATATAAAATCCAAAAAAATAAATAGGAAAAGGATTGAAAATAGTAAATAAAAAAAATTGTCCTCCAGTGAAAACCACTATGGTGGCGCTTTAGGTAGGTACCATGATGAAAACATGGAAAACATGTGTCATGTGTAGAATCGAGCATCTGCATGCGCTATTCAGGTGGAAGCATCTCATCCCATCCATAATAAATCCAACATTCCATCCATCTTATCCATAATAACTCCATTAATCCACGAGCTATTTATCCAATCCATTTTCATCCATCTACTTCCATAGTCCAAGTTATCTTGATCTTTAAAAAATTTGGTGTACACTTTACACTTGCTTATGGTAGACATCTTGACATGGGTCATTTTTATTGATCCTATCCTACCTTAGCATTATCTAAGCCATGAAGCATTATCCAAATGAGAATTCTTTATTCAAACACCTTATCTTATCACAAGATAATCCTTGGCATCCTTTGCGTGCTTACCATATCCATCCATCCACACACCTATCAAGGTATCCATCCATGGAATTCCATACATTGCTAGACACTGGGGGAAAATATTTAAATCTCACTTTAGGAATAAATATTGATCTATATCCTCCAACTTAGATGGTGATCCAAACATTGGCAAATGTGAAATCAAATTGGTCAAAGCATTTGTGAGCCAAAAAAAACAAATCACTAGCCCATGACATATTTTGACAAGAGGATGTTCCTTACCAAGCTTTATATTTCATTTAACATCAATCCAAATAATCAATATTAGTTGCATCTAAGGTGTGCTTCAACATCACATCAAATCATTCAAAACAATTTTGTTCCAAAATCAAGCTTCAAAATCCTGATCAATCAAATCCAATCAATCCATCATCATCTCGGGATATCCTTCCCAATCCTCATGTTGCTTAACACTATCCTTGCATTGTTGTGTATCCTCAACAATGTTATCATCATCAATCCATCAATCAAATCCAATCAATCCCTCATCATCTTGGGATATCCATCCTAATCCTTGTATTGCTTAACACTATCCTTGCATTGTTGTGTATCCTCAAAAATGTTATCATCATCATCACTCCATCAATTAGATCAATCAACCTTATCTTGGTTTTCAATAAAATCCCAAAATAGATCACTGATATCTTCACACATATCCATATCCAAATCATCAAAATCATGCGAAAATCCAAAAACATCCAAAACATATCAAAATCCCAAAACAAGTTAAAAAGTCAAAAAAATGTCAAAAACATGGAAATCCGAACTATGTTGTCTCTGACCTTAAACATAGGCAAGGTTCATCTTTGATTAGCCCCTGAGAAACAAAATCCAAAAACATTCCAAAAACCAAAAAACACAAAAACATTTAAATAGCCTGAAAATCCAAAAAATAGCCTCAAAACATTTTAAAACATCAAAAACATCCAAATATTTGAAAAAAATCCACCCATCCCATTTCGCTTCACCCACAATAATCAACCATCCATAATAAATCAATCGTCACCTTCATCCTTTGGCAACACAAACGAAAATAACCACAACAATCAACAAAATCAAGCTTCAAACACAAAATCAAAATCAAAGCAACAAACCTTTAAATACAAAATCAAACTCTCAATCATTCACTAACATGTCAATCAACCTTATATCAACAACCTTTTGAACAACCTATCAACTTGCCACTATCCACTAACATGTCCTAGGATGCATCCTTCCTACAATTGGCATTATCTATTGGCAATCACTTCAGATTCCTATCCTCAAAACACATGGAGATCCCTTTGGCTATTTGTATGAGGAACATTGACTTGTTTTCTTACTTGATCTTTTATTTTGATTTATCTTATTGCGCTCATTCCAATGACCTCTCGATGATGTCTAATCAAAATGATTTAGAGAGAAAGGAATGGGGCATTGATCATTATCTTTTGTATGTTGTGCTTGTTGGATGTTCTTGTAATGTAACTTGGTGAATACTTGATTTGTTAGATGTGTATGGAAGGTGTTTTGGACAGCCTATTGACTATTGCATTGATAGGTTATACGTTTCCTTGTTTTGGTCTGAGATGTTTGAAACTTCTAAAACGCATCCTAGCAAAGTTTTCGTATGTCAGGTGTGAACAAGAATACTCTTATCTATTTGTTGAGTCAAAGTACATCGCACTAGGTATAATTCCATCTTGGTTCTTTATACCTTGATGCATCATATCTATGTGTGTTATCAAACATAAGGTAAGTAATCCCTTTTAAAATCCCAATTCCTGATAAGCAATGCATCATCATCACTCATCATTAATCTAATAAAGTATTAATGCTTCATAGACTTGTTGGACTCAGGAATCAAGGGTTAATCCATCCATCTTATTCTTCTTATTCTTCTATCTTTACTAATATTTCTATCCAAATTTGTGTGATATCTCAAAAATACACATGAGACTAACCATGGCTGATGACTATCTATACATCAACAAAATTGTCGACATCAACTATTTGATCTTTCTAAAGAATTATCTTTCATCCTTTGATCAGTAGAACCACTCCCCTCACATTTTACTGCCATCTCGATTGAAAAATTAACATTTTCATTCAATCTCTCGAGGGGGTAGTATACCAGTGTAATTCTTCTTTCTGCTAGGGCAACGGTGGGGCATCCACAAAAAAAAAGATTTTTTTTGAATTTTGATTGTGGCAAGGTTATTCTTTGAACCAATGAAGCAGGTACATTGCTTTAAAGAGGGGAAAACGGTAGACATTCAAATTATATTGATTGATATTGTGCACTCAATCCTGATTTACTAACACCAATTTTTCTTAAATCACTTCTTTACTAACCGTTTAATTAAATAATCCTTATTTAATTAATTCATCTCATTTCCTTTGTTAATCAAATAAATCAACTTTATTTTATTAAATCATTATCTTCCTTTAATTAAATAAATCATTTTGTTTAATTAATCCTAATGTTCCTCTTTTATTAAATAAATCACTTTATTTGATTAAATCATATTTCTTCTTTTGATTAAATAAATCACCTTTATTTGATTAAAATCTAACATCACCCCTTTTAATTAAATAAATCAAACTTTGTTTAATTAAATCTAATATTCATTATTCCCCCCATTTGATTTAAATAAATCTAAAAATGTAAGTCAAATGTCAAATCAACTATTCTATCTAAAGTTAATTAAATCCTAATTAATTCTTAACTGTAATCTTCAAATCCTCTAGCTTTTACAACTTGCACACATAAATCAATTTATTTGATTTATTAATTCCTATATTTTCATTCAAATGTGGCATCTCTATGGAATATTCCACCAATTTGAAATATCCCTCCTAAAAGGACTTTGTCCTCCAACATGGCATTTAAGTCTCTTACATGTCCTTTTTCTTGAGCCAACTTGGCATTAACTCTTCTTACATCCCCTCTTGTGCAAGTCATATCTTCAAATTCAAATCCACCTGCATGCATTAGCTCACATATTGTTCAAAATGTGCTCCACCTCTCTTCAATATCATGTTGGAAAGTGGCACATTGTTATTGGTTCATCTTTAGTTCAACATCCTTCATGTTTCTCACTTTTCCATCTTTCTCCATTATAAATAGAGGCCTTATCTATTTGATCAATCATCCACAATCCATGTAATATCATTATTGCTCATTTGAATCCACAGTCATTCACAAGTTTATGCAAGGTTATTATAGTCATTTTGAATTCAAGGTATCCATTTTCATCCACATTTCATCCATGTTAGCATGAGATTTCATCAATCATATCAAGATTATTATCATTCTTCATCAAGGATCAATCAATCATCATCAAGCTTATCAAGGAATTGGGAAAGGGCTTCTTTCCACATCAAAGAAGCACCAATTCCCCCATGGGATGTTGGGTTTAAGCATTTGAATAAGATTTAAATAGCTTTCATTTGGTTTCTTTAGTTTATTTCTTGTTCATTGTGCTTTGAATGAATCTCATGGGGAATGCTAGTTTAGATTTGTTTATTGACTAACATTGTGTTGTTTGTCCATGTTTAAGCAAGTCTAAATTGAGCATTCACACAAGATATGTATTTTATTCAGTTTGCAAGGGCCCATGACCTAATGTGATTGTGTTATTCACATTACAACACTAAATCAAGGAAAAATAGCCAAAATCCACAAGGACCCAAATGAGTGTGAAATGTTCAAAGATCCATTTTTCTACGCTACATTTAGCTCCCACTTTAGTGAGAGGATGAACTTGCTTTAAACTCACACTAAAGTAGACATTCAAGAGGGGTCCAAACATACTGATGTAGATGCCAAAGGATGAAAAAGGTCAAAGGAGGTGGCCAAGCCCCCAGGATCCAAGATCCTAAGTCAAATCAACATAAGCACAAGAGGACACACACAAGGTGTATAATATGTAGCGAAACAAGATACACGATCATGCAATGACAATAACTAAAGGAAGAACAAGAATAAGAAAAATTAAAAAGGTGGATCAAGCTTCGATCATTTTTCCAACATGATGTGGATTAGATCTAGGATGTTTGTTCGAAAAATGCATACTCACTCTAAGGCGATGGAATTCTTAGCTATCTACCAAGTGAGAATTCCTAAAAGGTGAGACACATACAGTTATGGATGGTATGTACTCACACACACGCAAGTGGCGATGGGGAAAGTAATTCCTTAGAATGGGCTTCCCGCTCAACCATACCAAAGTTATACCTCCTGATAACTTTAATAAGGCACCACACAAAAATGATTTTCTAGCTCCATGAGGCAAGCAAAACTTCGTATGCTTAAAACTCATAGACATTGTAAATGAAAAGTAGTGCAAGGAATGTTCAAAGAGATTTTTCTTAGTTCATGCAATGTCTTAATCTTAGGAAGTTAGGGGACATTGTGCTTAACGTCTCCAAGAGAGGATAAATACAAGGTCTCACCCCGAGGAACATCATACCCAATGCTTCCAAGAGAGGACAAGCAAAAAATGTCTCATCTTGTTTCCAAGAGAGGACAAGTGCAAGGTCTCATCTTGGGGAACATCATACCCAATGCTTCCAAGAGAGGACAAGCACAAAAGGTCTCATCTTGTTTCCAAGAGAGGACAAGTGCAAGGTCTTGTCCTGGGGAACATTGTATCTAATTTTTCCAAGAGAGGAAAAGTCAAAAGGAATATCACATTCTTGGAGGAAATCAAGCTCAATGACACCACCAAGGAGATGACACATTGCAAGGAAAAGAAAAATCGTGTAGTGAAACATGATTGCCAATGTATGCTCCCACTTTAAAGTAGTTGCTAGCACCATTGTGAGCAATTGCTTTAAAGAAGAAAAGGACATGAGAGCTTATTTAGAAAACCCTATGCGAAGTCATATGTTTCCAATAAGCTATGTCATGAAAAAGGTAGTATGTCACATGTGAGCCAACTTAAGGAATTTCGTCCATATCCCAAGCTTGTTCTTATATTTTCATGAGAGGTTAATGACTAGCCAAAAGAAGCAATGAAAAGTGACATATGAGGATAAGGCTACCTAACCCCTTGTCCCCACTTAGTGCAGGACAAGGGTGAGCCAAATAGGATAAAATAAAGTAAGTATTAGTTAGAGGAATTAGGTGCTTCAACACAAGGAAGAGCACCACACGCCTTGAAATGTTGAATTTTGTTGTTTAAAGCCTTACATTCATTAGTAGAATGACTGTGAAATCTATGATAGGTGCAAAATGAAGTCTTGTAATATAATTTCTTTCATGTTCTTGGAGGAAGGGATATCAAGTAATCTTGGAGGAGTCTCAAAAAGATACCCTCTTGATCAACAGTAGAAGGTGTTCCTGTAGTTTGTAGCAAAGATATTTCTTACTTAGTACAAGATGTCATACTTATGCAAGACTCCTTAGATTGTGATATTTTGTTCTCTCCTTTACAAGAGGGTGTAAAATCTAATGAATTCAAATCATTAGTGTTTTGTGAGATGAAATTGACATTAAGCAAGGATTTCTTTGTTTGCTTCATTTCTTGCAAAGGATAAGGACCACTAGTGTCTACCAGTTTAGGATGCACTACTGTTAAAGTCAACCTAGAAGAATCTTTTGTGATGGTGTTGATTTTGAGTGAAGGCTTGTTTATTTCTATCAAAGAACAATAACCAAGACCATGAGTCGTGTCTTGTGTGTTAGGCTCTATAGGGTTCTAGATACCTTGTTCTCTAGCACCACATCCTTTTCCACTATAGCCAAGTTGTTTCATAAGTTCATAAAATTTTCCATAAAGATTTTTCATTTCTTTTGGATCTAGCGGTTGCTCATGATTAAGTTTATCAAAGTTTGTTGTGTAGTTTGTGGTCTTTTATTCTAAAGTGGTTGAGGTGGATGCTTTCAAAGGGTTCAAGTTTTGTGTTGACAATACCACTTTCTCTTTTCCCTTTTTAGAGTCTTTGTGTATGATCTTAAATTCTCTCATGAATGTGTGTTCAAAATATAAGGAACCCAAATCATCTTATAATAGCTTCGTGACTTCCTTGATATGTTTTTCCTTGTATGTTTGTTGCACGGGTTCCACTTGTGTAGTTGGTGTTAATGTTGTCAAAGGATTTTCCTTTTTTTTCTCAATGTTCAAACAACTATTTGGGTCAGGAGAAGGCACCCAATTCATTGCATGAATCCATGGTTTGCCTAAGAGAAGATTATATGAGAGATCATGATGCATAACATGGATTGGTGTTTCCAATGTGGCCTTCCCAACTATAATAGGAAAAGTGATAACATCGAGTGATTTCTTTTCTACACTTTCAAATCCACTAATAGATAAAGAGACATGTTGAATGTTTGATTTATCACTGCCAAACCTATCCAAAAGGGTTACACTACACATATTAAGGGTTGAGCCATTGTCAACAAGGGTTCACTTTATCCCTTTTCTTTTGTATTGAGATATTATTATCAAAGCCTCATTTTGTTTTTGCACTTCCAAAGGAGGGAACTCGCTTTGGTGGAAAATAATGTGAGCATTTATTCCTTGGATCATGTCTACTATGTCATTCGGTTGTGTATTAGAAGGGGTAGAAATTGTTGTAAAGCATTGTGAATCATATTATGGTAGTGAGGGGAGGCTTGGATTTAAGGTCCCATAATGATATCTTAGCAGGAGTGTTCCTAAGTTGTTCAACAAGATCATAATCCTTTCCATAAGGAGGACCCAATAAGATGGGGTTAGATAGGATAGGATTGGGAAAAGGTAAGGGTGTCATGGCTGGTTGTTGTGGTTGTAGATTATTTCTAGTGTTGTATGTATGAGAAATGGTATTATGACTCAGTTGCTGCGACACATTATTATTAGGTGGGTAAAGGATAAGTTCAGGTTTGTTTTGAGTTTGTTGTTTGTGTGAAGGTGGGTAAAGGATTAGAGGATTCATAGGATGTCCCACAGGGTGTGTAGGATGTCTATTGCTAAAGGGGGATCTAATGGAAAATTGTGTATTCATAACCTCAACAGTCTTGGTTTGATTTATTTCGAGTAAAGGGAAATTTAGAATCACTTGTTTACAATTACCTAAAGAAGGCATATTATGATTGCTGTCATTTCCTTGAACCATGATATTATCCCTAGGAGGAGAGTGTTTAGGAGAACTACAAACCAAATGTTCTTGACATTCAAGGATTGGTTCTTCTAAAATGAGTTCGTCATAAGTAGGGGAATGAACAATGGTTGAATTGTCTTGCTCAATAAGGGTTTCTCTAGGTGAAGAGGGACAACTAAAATTCACTTGAATTTCATCATGCAAAGTATCTACTTGACAATGAGGAGAGATATTAGGGGAAGCAAAAGTATGAGTTTCATGATCATTTATGATTTTATTCCTTTGTTCCCAAATATCTTCCAAAATAGGATAAGTAGGAGAAGGATCGTAAAGAGGGTTATTATATACCTTAAATATTTGATTATCTAAGACCAATCTATCATCCTCATTATTCACAATCTTTTTTTCTTGTGCTATAATATCTTCCCAAAGGGGATGAGGAGAAGGACAAGCTAGATCTCCTTGATTCTCAATGATTGTACCTTCTTTTTCCAAAATACCTTCGTCACTAAAAGGAGAGGTATTGGGAGAAGAAAAATTATGAGCATCATGAGTATCTATGTTTGTATTTTATTCTATCACATCATTCTCAAAAATAGGAGAGATAGTATGGTGTGCATAAGCATTGACATTTTTATTCTCTTGCACTAAGAGACTCTCATAACTAGGGAATGCATTGAATGAATGACTAACATTCTTATTAACTAACTTTTTCATTGCAAACTTGGAAAGGATAGATACTAACATTTTTGAATAACAATCTATGCAAAATCAAAATACAATGTAAAGGCCTAAAATGAAATGCAATTTTTAGATGATAATTGACTGATTATGCTATGCAACAATGTGGGAAAGCAAATTTGAAATTAAGAAATGCATGAAATGAGCCAAATTAAGCTAGATTTAATGAAATGCATGTAACATGAACTTAACCAACTGATATAGATAGTTACCGGAAACAAACAAAAGTGTAGAAATAGGGTTTTCATCGCTATAAAAAGGTAGTTTTAGGGGCTGAAAGGGACTGATTCACCCAAGGTGGTGAATGAGTCCCAATGGGGATTTTTTCAAAATTTTATAAAAATTTTCAATTTTTTTTTATGCTTTTTCTATTGTATGTCCTGAATACTAAATGCAAATATAGTTTTCATATGTTTTCCAATGCTTTGAGATGCAAAAATGCCACCTATATGCACTTTTACTAATGCAAAAATTTGAAACCATAGATGCAAATTAACCAATGCAACCCTAATGCAAAGTCAATGCAAGCTAGGTCTAGGATGATAATGTGATCCAAAGCAAAAAAAAGGCATTCTAAATGCAAGTTCAACAAAATGAAACATAGAAAATAGTGTACTCTCTTTTGCTTCTAGGGTTTTGGACCTAAAAGGAGAGAAGCTATTTTCAATCCTTCACTCAAGAAAAAATCCTTGAGATTTCAATGCAAAGGATATTGAAATTTGACATAGGGAAGGTTCAAGGGAAATAAGAACATCAAATGAGGGTTCACCACTAAGTGGAAACTTGGGAAATGCAAGATGTTTGAAAACATAGTGTGAAATGAAAAAAAGACCTAAATGACCTATCAAATGATTTGAAGATGCAATCAAAACAAAATAGGAAAATATAAATATAAATGGCGTGCACCTGGAAATGTGTTGAAGACTAGAAATATCTTTGAAATTCTAAAATTGCTTCTTTTTAGGCCTAGTGGGACTCATTCACCATTTTGGGTGAATTAGTCCTAGTTCTGGAAAACTATCTCGAAACAAGTTTCAACCAAAAGGGTATCCAAATCTACAAAGATATCCGAAAAAAACCTACAATGGGATTCATTCACCACTACTGGGGGATGAGTCCCATTTTGTCAAAAAGTGTCCCAGGAGCAGAATCTTGAACTAAAACTTTGCAAGCCTCTAAAGATGGATGAAATAAGCACTTTCCCACTAATTTCATGCATATTGGATGGATATTTTTCCCTAGATCTTAGTTTTCATGAGTCTTGACAACTTTTCATGACAACTTTGACAAAACTTGCAAGTTTATCATTTTGGCATTTTTCTTCAATCTACAAACCTGCAATCACACATTAAAGAGGGGGAAACTTGTTGATTGTTAGAGGATAGGGGTTTGCCTTGGTCAAACCCCTTTTAAGTAATTATACCAAAATGATGAATAAAGATAATGAAGCATGGACATGAAATGATGCAATTAGAAACTTGGAATGATGATGGATCTTGAATTGCTGCAACAATGGATGAAGAATCTACCCTTGAATGCCTTAGAATTGATCTTGTGAAGTCTTAAAAATGCTTAACCCTAGCTTGTCTGACTTGATAATATGAATGCATTATGAAATAATGATTTGAGAGCTTATTTATATAGGAAAGCCATTCAAATTCTTGTTAATTTGATCCCCAAGGCTGACATTGACAGAAATTAAACTTAAAACCTAATTTTTCTTGCTTGAACCCTGAAAATAGCTCAAATGGGACTCATTTTCCATCCTGGGTGAATGGGTCCCACTTGGATGGGACTCATTCACCCAAAGTGGTGAATGGGTCCCATATTGGCTCTTTTTCTAGTTGGAATGTCAAGGAGTGAAGAAACCATGTTTATATGTTGATTGTGTCAGGTCTTTGATCAAAATAAGCCTTGGGATGCATAATATGGGGTCATAGGGGCCTATTAATG
>VDFB02205668.1:0-23172 GCA_007258455.2 Sequoia sempervirens
CAATACATTCTTTTACTCTCTTATTATATTTTTTTTTCATAAATATTTAATTTGATTTAATTTATCCATCCTTAACTCCTTTATTTTTAATACCTTAATTTATCAAGAGGTACTACAAGACACAAAATATTACCACTTGAATTTCTTTTTAATACCTATAATGATCTCTATCTTATTTTGTATTCTACTAGATTAATTTCATAGGACATACCTTCTAGTGCACTTATGGGTTTTCATCACTAGTCTCCATTATGCTGCTCTTTTTATTTTCCAATTTAATAGGAATAGATCCAACTACCCTTTAGAATTTTTAGAAAGTCATTTATAGGGACAGTATGCCTTAGTCTAAAATCCTTTTTCAAGGGCTAGATCATTGCATAGGACTAAGGAAATTTGGGAAATTTTATTGGTAGATATATAGATCATTAGTGAAGGTGGTCCTTGCAAGATAATCTCTAAGAATTAAGGGTAGATTTCCTATCTATCTAAGGCTAACCCTAAAGCTATTTATAATGTGAGGGGTGTGAAAAGGAATAGAGGTTGCATGGATATGGGTAGAGGTTGCTTGGCTAGGCATATAGGTTACTTAGATACATAGGCCTTTTGATCGGTCACTCTCTTAAGTTTTAGAAAGGAATTCACAAGTAAATCATTGCTTGGATAAGGATGTTGTAAAATTTAATCACATCAAATGCACCTTTCCACTTGCTTTGGGTGGTTAAGTGCATGTAAGATGTGTGTCATGTTGTGATTAGTCCAAGAAAGTGACCAGGTGACACAGGAAAATATTCATATCCACATATGGAATTGGCTTGGTCATTAAGGGATTATCTTGTGGTGGGTTTTAATTGGTTGGTAAAATCTAAAGAAGTCTAGGTTGCATTGAGAAATTTTGGGAACTAGGGTTTAGGTTTACCACAAGCTAACTTACTTTTAGGGAAGGTTGTATAAAGAATGTTAGGAGTTTGAAAGTAAAATATGCAAGGAAGAGTGAGGATCAAGGAAAGGGATATTCAATACTGATGGAAGAAGAAGTTGGATCAAGGTGAGGGAAAATATGATACCACTAAATAATATGGAAAAAGGGATAAAGGAAAGGAATCAAGGATTAGGCATATAGAGTGCTAGATGTACTTTTTGATCAAGGAAAATATTGAAGTCCAAAATTGTATGACTCAAGAGAAATGGATTAAGGATCATTAATGTGGTGTGCCAAATGCTAGAAGGAAAAGAGTGAGGGAAATAGGGTGGAAGCCTTTCAAGGTTTAGAGATTAGTTTTTCCACAAACATTTCACCTTTTAGATATGATGGTCTGAGTAATCCTACAAGTATGGATTCCACAACGAGGAAGCGAGATGGGAAGCAGGTTGAGGGAAATGAGTAGGGAAAATACTAAAAGCCCAAGATTTTGAGACTTAAAGGAAAAGTAAATCTTCATATTAGGAATTAAGGATGGTGAATACTCAAGGCAAAAGAAGAGGAAACATGGAAAATTGTAAGTGGAGAATAATTGAGCTTCATTGATTAGTCTTATAGCTTAAGTACATTATTATATGGAGACCTAAAATCATAAGGCCAAAGGCAAAGACAAAGTAGGGAGTGGAAGGGTGGGTAAAGCCATGATAAAGTACCTAGGTAATGAGAAGTAGTCAAAGGTCTCAATAAGAAATGGAAATGCTAGGTTTCAAGGAATGGAGGGAAAAAATATTAGCAAGAGGAAACCAACAAACCTAATAAAAGCTACAAATAGACATAATTACCCCTAACACTTAGAAATTTCTATAGTTTCAAATATTTAGGCATGTGATCAGTATACTAAAAGACAAAACACTACAACAAGAACATTTTTAATAAGGGTGTCTGTTGAATGAATTCTTAGATTGGTTATAGATGGTGGCCAAAACATTGTACTATTAAGAAAGGAAGCACTCAACTTTGGATAAATTTGCACTTACTAATATAGGCCCCAACATCACCTAGAAAGGGGCAAGACAAAGATATCACATAAAAACTATAGGGAAAAAATATAAGTCTTTGATCAAATATCAATGGACTCTATAGGCAACAAAATCAAACTAAAAAAGAATTAGAAGCACAATAGGGTCCTTTCATTAAAAATAATATGTTAAGATAGAGGCTCAAAAGGACAAACATCAATAAAGGAGTTAGTTCTCTGATTTTATCTTAAACTAGAAATGGTGTTGCAAGGCATAAATAAGTGGAAACTTTATTAGAGAATGTTCATAAGCATTCTAAGATAATCAAACCAACTTAGGAACCCATATATTAAGGTTTATCATAAGTAAAGCTTTTTAAAATAACTTCATTAATGAAATCAATCCTCATGAATTACAAGGCCCTTGATTGATCTATGGCAAAATGTCTATGCAATTGAGTTCATTTCCTCTTCATGAAATCAACTAAACTAATTGTTAAAAGTAGGAATTGCAACAGTCTTGGAGATAAATTTCATTTCATTGTGACAATTAACACATACTCAAAGGTTCTTAACAAGACTAATAATTGTTGCAATAGGCATGTCAAGAAAACCAAAAGAAATTGACATCTTTTCACTATGGTGGTAGAGAAATAATTTGTTTCACTCCTTTTCCACACGACTAAGTGTCTTGCATCTGGACAATACCCAATTGCCTTCATCTCCCAAGCCAATTTCTCCAACTTTACATAGATTTACTATGTCTGTGGATGTCATTTGTCTCCTACAAAATAAGCACATGGCGTTCAATACATCCAGAGAGCTTGTTAATTCCTTATCCTTCATCAATCTCCTTACCATTCGCTCACACCACTGTCCACTACTGCATAGATGCTTGAAAGAACACAAGTCAATTTTTTTAAGATCCAAATAAAAAATAGCATTTTTATAAATAATCCTAAACCTGTATTCATATGTGATCTGCAGGCAGCAAGAAAATACATCGGCACATCCACCACAGGTTTAGCTTACAAAATAGCTCTATCCTTTATGCTTTGATGGATGTCCATACCCTGTTCCAAAGCTCCCATTTTGGCACAGGCAAGGAGGATGCTGGCAAAGGTTGGCACGCTGGGTTGTACACCTGCCAATTGCAGTTGCTTGAAAGTTTCTGAAGCCTTTTCAACAAACCCATTTCGTGCATACCTTGCAATCATGGCATTCCACGAGATCACATTTTTTTGAGGCATTTTGTCAAACAATTCACGTGCCTTGTCTATGCTTCCACATTTTGTGTACATGTCTAACAGGGTGGTTGCAGCTACACCATCTGACAAAAAAATGCTTTCCTTTATGCTGCGATGGATGTCCATATCCCATTCCAAAGCTCCCATTTTGGCACAGGCAGGAGTATGTTGGCAAAGATTGTGGAGTTCTGATTTACACCTGCCGATTAAATTTGATTGGAAGTCTGTAAATCCTTTTCAGCAAACGCATTCTGTCCATATCCTACAAGCATAGCATTCAATGAGACCAGATTTCTTTGTGGTATCATGTCAAACAGTTGACGTGCCTTGTCTATGTTTCCACAGTTTGCATACATGTCTAGTAGAGCATATTGAATAATCCCTAGTCCGTTATGCTTTAATGGACGTCATTACTTTGTTCCAAAGCTGCCATTTTTGCACAGCCGCGAGTGACAAATGAAAACCAATCGCGGGGGAAACCTTGGTTTTGAATGTACTGAAACGGTGAGACTGCGCGGGAACATTTTGAATGCTAACGGTAAACGGGGGAAACGCAAACGGAAACGGCGATCATCAAGGGGAACAGGTAATTGGCCTCACACTACCCACCTAAGCTGGTCAACGCTTAGAGTGTGCTGGTTGTCACCTTTGACACAAGTTACCTAGACTCATTTGTTGTAGAATCATTGTATTCTTGGTACTACTTATATCTGGAGGTTGTAATTCCTTATACATGTCTTTCAGGACTGCCATAAGATTTCTATCATCTAACACCATGTGGGCTGGGATGGAACCCACGATCACATTGATTTCCTCTTCTAGCTTGTGTATCTATGAAGCATATCTACACTTACGGAAAACATTTAAAGCGCTAAATCTCTCACAATATTTCAATAGCTCTGAGCAAAAAATTGTTGGACTTGATTTCTCGGATGCACATGATTCTTTCCTTACAAGACATGCCAGCAAATATATCCAAATGTCGGTCACATGCGAAAATAAAGTAGCTCAACAAAACAATTCTTCTTTCGAATTGAACTCGCCAAGCATTCAACTGGCCATAGGGCTTTCCTCACTAAACCCCCGCTTTGTGTTTCCACCTCCATAAATGGCTAAGTGATGATGTTGCTAAAGGTGCTTACCCTAGGTCAGGTAGAGTCAAATGGATAAAAAAACTGATAAATCACTATGTTATAACTTACCATTCAAATTGGATAGCTCCTGGTTTTTCCCCTTTTGTTGGGTCTGTTGGGTTTTGGTTGCTGGTGGCTTCTACTGGCTCACTCATGTACCTCATAAATGTTGTGTTTCTAAATGAGTTTTATTGTTGCTATCTCACTACAGGATTCTCTCGCTTGGTCTAAATCTTATTTTGTATTTTCGCCTTCCAAGATCAACATTGTGTGGTGTGTTCTGGAAGTTGTTTCTCGGTCGTGAGCCTACTACCGAGCTAGTCTCATTCTTCGGGCCATGCTCTGAGCAAAAGCATGACTTGTTTCCAGTTTTGTGGTCCAATCAAAAGCATAGTTGGTGGTTTTTTCTTCCCTAGCTCACTTCTTGTGAGTCTTGTTTTATATTGACTCACTTTTTGTGAGTCACCTCTCCCTGCCTCTATGGATGCTCTATTACGAGTACCGGCCCTTCTAGTTTTAACATAATCAAAACCACTATGCAAATTGGTATTCCTTTGTTGATTGAATATTTGGCAATATCTGCATAAACAAGAAATAGATAGTTGTTTGAAGATCCTATAGATGCCAATGCTCACAATAATAACAAACATGAAACATCTTACTTATGCATAAATATATATTTTGTTGATGTGTTGTAAACATGAATTGGGCTGATAAAGTGTTGTTGAAATTATACTTATTATGCTCTTAATTTTTTTCTTAATTTCCTTTTGAATTGCTTGATAGATCAAAAAAATTATTAATTGTTCAAATGGAGGGAAAGAATTATATTTATATGAGTTTCAATATATTTTGTATTAGCCATTATGACAAACTGACAAAGGATTTTGGATTCATGAATATTAATGTTGAAAATAAAATATTAAATTTAGGGCCAGATTAAGGGGACAAGGCGTTAGTGCCTCTAGTCCAAACATATCTAAATTTTTAGATATTATATTTAAATAAATAATTAATTTAATTTCCCAAATTTAATTTAGCTTTTAGAAAATGATAATTAAACGGGTAATAAATAAGCATAATTAGGAACAACCACTTAGGGGGGCAAAACATAGTGTGAAATTGTCAAGGGTGACAATTTGCAATGCTACATTTAGCCCCCACTTTAGTGAAGGTATGAACTTACATACTCACACTAAAGTATGTTCAAAAGACAAAATGGATCCTTTAATCTTGACATTGAAGGGGTAAGATGACATTGAGCTAGGGGTTGCACTAGCCCCCAGGCTTAGGATCCTACCAAACAACAATGTGAAGATAAGAGAATACAATCATACATAAAACATAATACAAGAAAAGAGACATGATAAATCACAAATAATAAACAAGGAAGACATGAAGTACACATGAAACAAACATGGAGCAAACATGATGCAAACACAAATCATACATGGAGGAAGCACAATGAAAACATGAAGCATACACAAAAAGAGGGTATAACATCATAAACTAGAAAGATCCAAAAATTCTTACTAGAATCCATACCCATAGACATCCACAAGTCATGGGCTAGCAAAGCCCAATATTTTCTAGGTGTCTCATGAATAAGATAAACCACCACAAGCTACTTATGTCCAATATTCACTAGGTGAGCTCCACAAGAAACAATAATATAGGAAAGTGAAGTATGCTATTCACTAGGTGAGCTTCAAAAGGGGTAGAGAAAAGAAAACATGCAAGCTAGAGGGTTCTCATGTCAACCATATCAAGAATTATAGGAAAAATGTGTTGTTTTCTAAATAACTTTGATAAGGTGCTACAAGGATGATCAATATGCCATAATAAATTACTAAGTTCATGGTGTGTGAACAAAGTGAGTAGATAAGGGAATGCATGCCTCCACCTTAAAGTAATTTCTAATGCCAATCGAGATAAATTGCCTTGAAGGTAGAAAATTTGATTTTGTGAAATGATAGGAACGAAAGCTTGTTGGGAAACCTTATGCTAAGTGATATGTCCCCACAAATCTAACTCATGACAAGGGGTTGCCTCCAAATCAATATTACAAAATAACACATGAATAATCCAAAGATATGGGATCAACATAAGTGAGAGATAATGTATATCAATATGATCTTGCTTTGAATTGACATCATTGCTCAAATACTTGTGGAACTACAAACATAAGAGAGGAATAACACATGAAGAAAAAATTTAAAAAAACGCTTTTGGGTAAAATTTATCGGTACTTTGCATCATCCCCAAAGGAATGAAAAAGAATTTATGACAACAAGGAGAATGGAGATACAAATAGAGGAATGTCATGCCATATTTATTCTCTTTGTATCCCAGCCAAATGAATAACATCAAGGGTCATCCAAAGAGAACTAACAAAACACAAATACACACCAAACAACACATTAATATGGGGAGGTCACAATATAAGAAAAAATAAATACACAAGTACTCCACATGTGAGATGATCTATAGAACATCATCGACATCCAAATCTTGCTCATCAAGTAAATAGAAGCCATACAATATGCTAAATGGACTAAAATGAGTGAAGTACATGAGATGTACCTCAAAGTTCAACATGTTGTGGGTCACTCAATAGCTGAAGATAATCATGGTTGCCCCCAATCAAATTCATTCATTATGCAAATATATGGGATATTTAATATGATATCTCTTTATTCATTTCCTTTATCATTTGAATTAGTGTCATAATATACTACAATGGGTGTTACATTAGTGCTACCATGATTGTGAGCACTCCAACCATGTGAGAATATTTGACTAGATTGTGGGAAGAATGTGAGCTTTTAATCTTTGTCTTGGTTGGGAAAGATAAGGTTCAACTTCATGTTTTGGTGACAAAGGTGGAGTGGAGTCAAGTGATGGGGAAGATGAATGGGTGAGAGGAATCTCATTAGAATATGGTTTTATGGGTGAGAGGTCTTTACCTTCAGAAAGTTGATGATCCATAACACAACGTCTTATCTTGTGCTCCTTTGCATTATGATTTAATTTTCCACAAGATTGAGCATGTAGAGAAGGCATTGAGGCATTTTCCAATATTAGATCATTTTCTCCCTTTGTAGGGGGATTGAAGGTTGGGAAATAATGGGAGAGGGGGAGTTTTTTATAATGTATTTTTTCTCTTTATGAGGCACACAATTAATCCCTAAAGGCTTCACCAAGTAGTTATCTTGAGGTCCAAAATAGGATGGTAGAGGGGGATCTATGACACAGATGCCATATGGTTAGGGTTGAGGAAGGGTACCTAGTTTGGATGAGGTTTGTTCACTACCCATGGAGTAGGAGGAACGAACATTGTAGCCATGAGAGATTGAGGAGCCCCAAGGGTACTGGTTGGAGTAGCAGATGAGACAATTGGCAAGGGTTGGGCTGATTATGGACAAAAGTAATGAAGGGGGAAGTTTCAATGAAGAGCCAAGTGTTTAAATCCACTATGATATTTAAATAGTATGTATTTGTCCCTAAAATGGGAATTCAAGGCATTTATAGATAATAGAAGGAACCAAATTCATGGAAGAAATCCATGGATTACCTAACTTCACATGAAATTGATCCAAGATGGGGAATGGTAAAAAGAACATCCAACTTCTTAGGTCCAACTTGAATAGGGAGGGTTAATAAACCAATTGTAGGAAAGGTAGAGCCATCATGCATTCTTATTGAGATTTTTGATTGTTCATATTTATCTTGGTATTGCTCATGCACATAAATAAATTCTTTTGTGATCACATTTTCTAATCATAGAAGATCAATGAGGTACTCTATGTGTAGGTTTATCATTAATTATACTAGTAATGTAGAGATGACCATCAGTGTATGTATGGAAGCCATCAATATGAGTGAAGGTGATAATGGGGAGGAGTTTAAGTTGGTCTTGGTAAGGTTGACATCTACCATGATGACTATATTAGGTTGTAATTTATTCCATGATCATTCACAACATTAGATTGCTCGACAGGGTTTAAAGTAGAGTGGCTAGGTAATGGGTTGGTAAAAAATATAAATTTTGGTTAGGAGGTGAAACTGAGTTGTTTCCTTTAACATTCATGTTGTGTACAATTAGATGATATTATAATCAATGAGGTCTTGCAGTTGGTCCCTAAGATGCATACATCAAGTTCAGTATCATATCTAGGTGTATGATGATGGCTGGGCTTAAACGTCACACACTAAGCTTTTGACCTGCTTAGGTGGCTGTGGGCCCATTACTTTGTCTGACATCCATTCCCATCCGTTTCCGTTTAGAAAATAATCCCCGTTAATGTTTGAATTTGAACGCTATTCCCGCGCGGTTGATCTCCTAAAACAAAGCGCTTGGCAAAGGGCAGTCCCGTGCCGCTGTCATGGAATAACTAGCCGCTGAGGTATTTTCACAGGGTTTCTTGCATTATGGAAATGATTTCTGCAATGGATAGAAGACATGGCGTGCTCACGATGCAGTCGATCCAACAAGCATATTTCCATCCCAATCACTTTTATTTCCCAGCGTACTCCGGAGCTTTGGAACAGGGTATGGACGTCCATCAAAGTATAATGGAAGGGCGATTATAGTCAGATGTCACAGTTGGAAATGTTCTTGTAGAAGTGTATGCAAAATGTGGAAGCATAGACAAGGAACATGAACCGTTTGACCGATGCCTTAATGAAATCTGGTCTCATGGAGTGCTATGATTGCAGGATATGCACAAAATGCATTTGTTGAAAATGATTTACAAACTTTCAACCAAATGCGATTGGCTAGTTTAAATCCACACTCTGCAACCCTTGCCAGCATCCTCCCAGCCTGTGCGAAAATGGGAGCTTTGGAACAGGGTATGGACATCCATCACAGTAGAGGAGTTTTTTCAGATGGTGTTGCTGGAACTGCTTTGGTAGACATGTATGCAAAATGTCTAAGCTTAGACAAGGCACGTGAACTGTTTGACAGAATGCCATAATTGCAAGATATGCAAACTGTGTAAGCTTAGACAAGGCAAGTGAATTGTTTGACAGAATTCCTCAAAGAAATATGTTCTCAATGAATGCCCTGATTACATTTTATTGACAAAATGGATTGAAAATCTCTTCTTAGGTTCACGAAGTGATAAAACATCGAATGATGGGTTGTAAAAACTCGCCAATTTTTTGAGAATCTTAAATAACTACAATTTTTTTATTCAACACTATGAATCTAGTTTCAATGTCAGAATAATTATTCAACACTATGAATCTAGTTTCAATGTCAGAATAATATCAATCAAAGGAAACACAACATTTAAATCCATCCAGAGGAAGAGTATTCACACTTGCAAGAGCAATGCTATCAACAATTACTTTTGTGCCTATCATGCTCTTATTCCAAATGTAATATTGTCCCATGGCCTTGGTAAGTTCCTTGTCACTAATGAGGGTATAGATATTACACAAAAACATGGAAGAGATGTCAATATTGACATCGGGTCAAATAAATCCTTTTATGAGATCCATACCAAACATTTCTAAAATGACAACCATGATATCACCACCTTGGAAGAAGAAAACTTTTTCTAAATCTAACTTCATTGATCTCCACAAGGATGACGATTTACTATAATTCACAACCAAAGTGAATGAGCAACTCCATTGTGACTTTTTTAGTATCACAAAGAGCCTAGAAAGGAGAGAGATTGAAATAAATAATTATCATATAGCTAGCAAGTGAGAAACATTTGGCAAAAATTAATGAGGCCAAAACCCTCTTGAACTAAACCAAATGTGTGGGAAGTATCACTCCAACATAGGAATTGATTGACCTACATGACGCCAAGGAATGCTTATAGAAGGTGGAATGATTGTACCAACATCAAGATTAAATGTGATATTGGTCTCATATATCAATAAGGCTAGGCCAACCATTTATAGCAATGTGTGACAATTAAAGATTTTAAACTAACTAGTATAACACAAACTTTATTCAAAGTGATGTTTTGTCTCCAATTAATGGCCCTTGATTATTATCATGTTAGTGTTTAATGATTTAAACAATAAGAAACCAAGCAAATGGGCTTCAACTTCTACTTCATTCTAAGATCAATTCCCTCAAATTATCATTGAAGCCATTTTTTTCTAGGATTTTCATGAACCTCTAATTACTTCATCATATGATTTGCTAATATTAAGCTTGATTAGATCATGCTTTTTTATTTGCATTGGAAATTGGGTGATTGCTTTCATGTCTAGTGTTGATACCTTCAATGATGGATCTTTCCAAGATTGAGTGATTGCTTCCATGTCTAGTGTTTGAGTTCACTTACAAGGAATCCAAATTGATCGCTTCCTTAGTGAAAGGTGCCATTAATATTTGACTATCTTCATTTGTGATAATGAATGAAATGAACTATAAAAAGTATATTTTCTGCTACAAGTTTGAATCCTCATCAACACCCAAGTAGTTCACTAAAAAAGAAGATTGATTCAACCTTAATGATTTTAGGATCAATGAGATATTCTCCTCTATGAGACTTGATAGAAGTGATTTTTGTAGCTTCTTCTTTCCCTAGTTAAGTTGTGAAAATGTTTTATGTTCTTTTTGAACCTTTAACTAGCTACTAAATTTCTCAAGATTATTGCCTCTAGATTTTATTTTTATTTGCTTGTATATCTATTAGTTTTGAGAGATATATTTCCTTCATGAATTGATCCTAGTTCATTCCTCTAACTATGATTAATTCATTGAGAATGTTTAGTTCTATTCGAATCCTTTCCTTCTCAATAGAATATTCTTGAAAAAGTATATTATTGTTCCAATCTTTGTGGATATTTTAGGACTACAAGTTTTTTCTAGAGCATACATCTTGGTGCTTCTTAATTTTAGAAGCTCACTTCCTTGATGTTTAACAATATCTATGAAGGATTGATCTAAAAACTACATATTTTTAAAGATGAAGGTGCATTTGGGGTTTACATGGTCTTCCATGCCTTGTAAAGTCAACAAAAAGTGATCTAAACCCAAGCATATGACTATAAATTCATATTTTATGGAATCATTATACTCAAGTCATTTGGGAAAGATGAAAAAATATATCCTATCTCTTTACTATTTTTCTTTAACCTATCCTTTTGTTTTTCCATGTGAGTGTTCCATTCCTAGGTGTTAAATCTAAGAGTTTATTCATCTAGATAAAGGAACTAAAATCAATTTGTGACTGCGTGGACCTTGTTATACCTCCTTGTTTGTCATTTGAGGCTAATATTATAGTAAAATATTCACTTACCATGTATAATTAACTTATGATGGGTTTTATGATGTAGTAAATTATCTCCCATAGTTATCTCCTAAGAGTGGGGAAATTAAGTCCATATATGGTGAAAATAAAAAACTTATAGTTTGGAGATAATGATAGTTAATTAAAAGAGTTTCCAATTGGTTATTTGGTTTACCCTACCTATTTTGATAAAATTTTAAAACCAACAGAGGCACCTTTTTCTTTGATAGATGAGGCATTCATTCATGCTAATGTTGTGATAGCTTATTTTCCTCTTTAGAATAGATTTTAGTTTTTGTAAAAATATGGTGTCTAGTTTATATATATCTAATAAATGCTTTACATAAGTGGTTTTTTGATATAGTCATGGTCAAAATTGGGCCCAATTTAGGAATATTCAACCATCTAGATTAACATCAAAATACATACACAACACAAAGATCTCATAAAAAACAACAAATTTGTATTAATTAAAGTTTACATGATTATCACCATGACTACAACTTCTCACTTTTTTGTAATGGGCTCTCTTACATGCTAGGTCATATCCATTTCATTACACTTACTTTGATAATTCAAACATAGATTACACTAAAATATAGCCTCATAAACACTAGTCTAATTACCTCCACTATGTTGTATTAGTATTTCCCTTTGTAATGCAGTGCTCCACTTCATACTCCTTGTTTCCTACTCACGATCTTTATCTAAGAAATTATAGTCTCTCACTGCTTATCTTTTACTTCTCAACTTCTTCCATTACCTCTTCACGCACTTTTCTTTGATCCAAAACTCAATATATACAACATCCACATTTTTTTCTAATGATTTGTGTTGGCCATAAGATGAAACAAATTCTAATTCCACATGTAACATGTCATCAACTATAAATAAAAAAATTATAAATTCAAGTGGTTAAATGGTGGATAAACATCCTCATGGTGCTCAATACTCATTTTCAATGGTTTGATACATCCTTACAAAAAATATTTTATTGGTGCAAACTCTAAATAACTTGCCACACATGAAAATAATCCTAATTGTTCACAACTATCCACCTAGTAGCTAGACACTCTTGTACACATTTAATATCTTTTTCTCATCTAATTATTGATAGACATTAACATGAAACTCAAAAATAAAAATTTGAAGTTAATCCCAAAACTTTGAAAGCCAATATGATAAATTTATTCATCATAGACTACTATCTACAAACTAATAGAGAAATAACTAACTAAAATAAACCACTTTTCTAGAATGGTGCAAGATTACCACACTACCTAGGGATGTCCTACATCACACACTTGGAGTTGATAAAAAAATGAGCCTCATTTTCTAATACAAGCTACCCCTACCTAGGAATTCCAACTTGCTACTTCATCAACTTGTTCTTTCCACATCTTGTAGTAGTATTTGGCATTCAATCCTATCAATCATCTTCTTTATTATTCTTATTTTTCTTGTATTTCATCACAATCTTCTTTATCCCTCACATCTATTAGACTCCATTTTGTTCACACATACTCTTATATTATTACATTCTTTACTATTGCATGTTCCTAAATAAAACTCATTATCATGTTATTAACTACCATGTCCTTTGGTTGATACTTCTATCCCCACATTCCCAAGTTATCTATAGTAATTATTTTGCATTTGCATTGTTTTTTGGTCATCCAAAAATAACAAATTTGTTGGAATCAATGCATATCACTCCTTTCCAATACACACCGTGCATCACTATAAAATTATCCCTCACTTTCCCTTAGGGACATCAACTCAAATCTTTAGACATATTTTTGTGTAGTGTATGTTTTATCCCTCTCATCATACACCTACATGTCATACACATGACATAAATCCATCAATGCAATGTTACATAAAACATCATCATAATATGCTCCTATGTTGAATCTCACCAAACACTTTTCTTATAGTACCTTATCTCACTACTACAGCCATTCAATATTATATGGGTGTGACTGCTTCATCCACCTTAGCCCAAACTTTTCTACCATTTCTATAGACATCAAATTATCCATACTCACTCTTCTTCCATTCTACCTCTTTTGTACTTCCATTCTACCTCTTTTCTTACCTTCATTCAATCCAAACCATAGTATATATAGCATCAAAAAATTCCAATTTTATTTGTACACGTCACAACATAGCACAAAGCATAATACCACATGTAATGTGTCATTAACTAAAAATAATATAATTACAAATTCAAAGGGTTAAATAATGGAGAAAACTCCATATGGTGCTCAACACTTTTCCTCAAGGATTCAATAAATCTTTATCTTCTATTAGTCCAAACTTTAATCACTTGCCACACATGAAAATAATCCCAACTATGCACATTTGTCCACCCAATAGATGCTCTCAAACTAGTTTGTTGTCTTTTTTTCATTAAATTATTCTCAAATTTTAATATGACAATTTAAAAAATAATAACTTAAACTATTCCCAAAATTATAAAAGCCAATTTCAAGTTCGAATGAAATGTGGTAGCTTTCTTCATCATAGAATGCTAACTACAACTAACAAACAAACAATTGAACTCAAGTAAAAAAATTCACTTTTTCATAATGATTCAAGCTTACCATATTGCCTCCTGCTCTTACATATTTTTTGTTAGGGGCGTTGAAGCTTGGATAACATTCCAAGTTAATATTGTCATTGTAGTGGTGGGGGTGCTTTCCCCTACTTTGTTCTTTGTTTATCAAAATTTACTATAGATTGAGAACTATATTTGATCACTTCAATTGTGACTTCTTGTTCATTATCTTACAACTCATTCTTATTTTGGGGTTGTAGTTAGCTTTGGCCTTATGTGTCACATATTATGGTATTGATAAAAAAACCACTAAGACCAATAATTTTGCTTCTTCATATTGTACATTTAGGTCTTCCTCACATGCTTCTAAGCCATTGGACCTGTTTTCTAATGATCGATTTTTAGTTCAAGAGGAATTTCCTTAATTTTTCCACCAAACTAGGAGAGAAAGTCATCTTAGTGGAAATGGATCAACTAGATTTAATAGGGTAGTTATGATATCCCCATTTCCTTTAATATTGTGTTGGGATTCTTTATTTAAAGATTCCTTTTCTCAGCTAATAATTTTCTAACCCATTTCATAATAATTTGTAGGATATCCTATCTATATTTTTTGTGTAATGAATTTTTAATTTTAACTACCTACAAAAGATTGGATTAACCTAGTTCCTATCAACAAATTCTAGTCCCTTAAATTATATTCTAATAGAATTACATTTAATAAGGGTTTGGACAAATATCTTCTTATACGTGCCCCAACATAAACACTAGAATCTCCCTACATAATTAATTCATCTAAGATTTCAAAATGTTAAAGTGAGTTGCCAATCTACTCCAGGATTGTGTGGTACAACTATTCTTCAAGAAGACAATAAATTCTAACACCTCCATTGTTATCATTTAAGGAACAAGAGTTATATTAACTAAAATTTGATTTAAAATTAAGAACATTCAACTAGGTGAAATTTGAGTACATGGCACATTGTGATAAAGGAAATGAGTAGCACTAGTCTATGGTCTAGATTTTTAACTTGAAACACATGAAAGCGGCATATATATTTTAAATTTTAAAATGATGTGAAATAATTGAATGTAACATTTTTAATTGTTTATATGTTTTATTTAAATTTTAAATAAAAATATTAGTTGTTTTTCAAAACTTGACACTTTTCTTTAATTATTTAAAAAAGTTCAAAAAATGATATCATCTCAAGAAATATTCTCTCCTCTGGGGTATCGTATTTTATTTTTATTTTTTTAAATAGTATTTGATTGATAAAAGGTGAGAGATCATCAATAATAAATATATTAATAAAAGTGACAATGGGAATATACAACTAAATGTAGTGCATAGATGACCAAGTTTGAGAGAGAGAGGGCCAATTGAGGAAGAAGTTGAAGCATTGGTATTTAGTTGAGGAGAGATCAATTTCAAAGTGGATGTAGAGGAAGGAGAAGTAGTAGGGGGTCAAGAAGGAACATGCCAAAACATGAATTCAGGTGTCCTAAAAACCTCTAAGACCCTAGTTGACAAAATCTTCCCAGGCTAGCCACTGTGAGATGTAGGGCATGCATGAAAACTACTATTAAATTGCTAGTCAAACTAGTCCACATAGTATTGAAAACATGAGAAGCTACATGAAAATTATTTATCATTTCACGAGGGAATAAATCCCCTAGTTTGAGGCTCACCCATTATATAGTCATAGGTAATGACAACTTGACTATAGAGAGTTGATGGTAGCAGAAAATCTTGAATGTATAAACAATTATATTTGGGAAGTATATATCCTACACCAAGTCCATATAGTTAGAGCATAAATTATAGATGATACCAAATTAGTAAAGTATCAAGTGGTTCCATCTTGAAGATCATCACCTAAAATAGCTTTGAAGGCTCTTTTCAACATGGGGATAGTCCATAGAGAAAATGTATATGCTAGTAAGTTGGAGTCAATTGGACCTACAATGAGTGGTTAGGTTTCTTATGGAAGCACACAAATCCTTCTATATATTTCCATCTCACCCCTTCTAATAGGGTATAGAGAAGAAGAGTAGGATGACAATTGAAATAGTAAGAGACCATAAATAGTCCAATGTGTTAATGATTAGCCAGAGGAGGTGAGTAAAGGGAAAACTATCATTCATATTTACTATTGAATTAGAGGTAAGTTGTGGTGTTAATATAGAGAATGAAATCCTAAATAGAAGAAATTTAGATGAAAAGTGGATTTAAAAACTAGCTTCCCATGATTGTTTACCATGTGGAGTTATAGGGTGAGTAAGTTCTCGTCATTTGGATGCGAAGATTTAAATGTTGCATAGACTTTAGCAATTGATGAAAGGTAAATGAAATCAAACTATGTGATCATTATGAAAAGATATTTTAAAATGATGATACTCTATGTTCGAAGATGAGTCATAGACCATAGTATGTTTAATTTGGTTAATTCTCATATTGGCTAGAATATGGGTAGCTTAATTTTCTTCTCTATAATAATGGTTGAATTCATATGAGGAAAATTCATATGTATGTTGTGTATATGAGGCAAAAAAATAAATTGATTTGAGAAATAAATTGGCCTTATATTTGGGCACTAATGACCTACTTGTAGAGAAATATAAGAAAAATATTATTAATAAAAATAATTATTTTTTTTCTTAGAAACTATGCCCTTAAATCTACAAAAGTCTATTTTTTTGTTTCTCAAAAATGCTATTAATCTAAATAGAAGTGGAGGTAATGTTGCATTTTTCAAATAATTTCAAAAAGATTATAATTTGACACCAAACACTATTACAATTTTTTGGTAGTAAGTACCTCTTTCCAAAAATATTATGACTAGATCTAGATTAGATATAATTATTTTTGGTTGAATCTAATATTTGGATAGAAATATTATTATCAAATCTATTTTAGAAAAAATGAATCCAACTAGATTGCATCATTGATGATATCCCAAATTGTATCGAGAATGTGCCTTGATAGTTTTTAGTTTCCTACCAATAACATTATAGTGTGATTTTTTGAGTTGGAACTAGTTAAGTAACATAAATGATGTGCTAGAATGAGGAATAATTTTGTATGATTTTTAAAAAAAATATATATCATAATGTGTGACAAAAATTTAGAATTTCACCTTATCATAAATTCTTTATTAATCTCTTCATATAATGACTGGTTTGAGGATAATGACCTCATACTTAGAATGTTTAATCAAGATCCAAAACATGGTTATTTAATGTTTGTAATGTATCCTATACTGCATGATAAAATATTATGTCTTAATTCTCCCTAATTGCTCATTTATCTCAATTTTTGTAATTATAAATAGAGGCAAGGATTGGATTTTTTTTCTTTAGTGTTATCTTTCACTAGATTAATTACTTGGAGATCTATTAGGGTCTTTTCCCAATAAAAGAATAATATAAAGATTACATCCATAAGAGAATAAATTATCATAATAGTTAGGTATAAAGAACATATGCAAAAACATGAAGGAACATTAAGTTACCATTATAAACATATAAACCAAAAAATAGTAAAAATATTAAATAATAAATGTCACTCCCTACAAACACCACAACCATAACCAACAACATCATAAATAACAAGGGAATCAACATATTGCCTAATTCCATTGAAATCTTGATTTCTCTACCACATTGTAATCCACTAGGTATTCAACCTCTATTGCATTAAGGTTATGTTTTGCATCCATCAAGACAGTACCAACTTTGGGGTCAAGTGATGGAACCTACTTCATGAAATAAATCCTTCCTATGCTAAGCTTTATGTATCTTATATGCAAAAATGATTATAATTGTGAAGTTTCTAGAGACCTCTACATGACACTGACTATGAACCACAATGAAAGTGTCAACACCTTCTCTACATCTACACAAAAAGCATGAAGAAATAGCAACTTGCAATGCACTAGATTCAATTCTTCATTGTCCATAGGTATAAATCCTAAAGGAACTAAATGAACATCCTTAACACCATCACTAATAATTTTCTTCCATGTTTACCACCACCTCTTCCTTAAACTTCAACACCTCCATATCCTTGAAATGTGTAGGAAATAGAAAGCATATAATCTATAAACTCTATGCCACATTGGTGATAGCTACTACCAATCACTATAAATTCATCCCTTATACAAGCCTTATAATGTAAGGGACATGATTATCCAAACTAGTGTCACCCAAAATTAATTTAAAAAAACTTAAGGCAACTATTTCATTACAAGTGAAGGTTTAAAGCAATCTCTTATCCATGAGTTGAGCTCTTCTTAAAGGATCCCTTTCCTTCTATTATTGATGCTTGATTATCATGGTGGTCATTAAACTATAGACCAACCAAAGGATAAAAACTTAAATTGCACCAAAATACCACCCCATGAAAATTTACCAGTAATAAGACATAATAGTCAAAAGCCACCACATTATGTGAATTTAACAATGTTTTCATTCACACTACATAAATGTAGGGAAATGCTTTATTGTATTAAGTATAGTTCATTAACAACAACAAAACATCTACAATTTTTACATTTTTCTTAGTACATCACAAAGATATAGTATTTGACTATAGAGATTATATATTGCCATGCAAGGAAAAATAAAAAAAGAACAAAAAACTAGAGATATTATCTAATAGGTCCACTCATCTAGTAAGTTAGGATGCATTGTCGTATTATTAACTATTTAAAATACCTCAACTCAATTTCATATCATACTACCATTTACATAAATAGAAATATAACAACAAAAGACACAACTACCAAACATAATATCCTTGTGGAGATCAATGAAGTTAGATTTAGAAAAAAAAATCTTCTTCCAAGGTGGTGATATCATGGTTGTCATTTTAGAAATGTTTGGTATGGATCTCATAAAAGGATTTATTTGACCCGATGTCAATATTGACATCTCTTCCATGTTTTTTGTGTAATATCTATACCCTCATTAGTGACAAGGAACTTACCAAGGCCATGGGACAATATTACATTTGGAATAAGAGCATGATAGACACGGAAGTAATTGTTGATAGCATTGCTCTTGCAAGTGTGAATACTCTTCCTCTGGATGGATTTAAATGTTGTGTTTCCTTTGATTGATATTATTCTGACATTGAAACTAGATTCATAGTGTTAATAAAAAAATTGTAGTTATTTAAGATTCTCAAAAAATTGGTGAGTTTTTACAACCCATCATTGGATGTTTTAGCACTCCGTGAACCTAAGAAGAGATCTTCAATCCATTTTGTCAATATACTGTAATCGGGGAATTCCATGATAACATATTTCTTTGAGGCATTCTGTCAAACAGTTCACTTGCCTTGTCTAAGCTTACACATTTTGCATATCTAGCAATTATGGCATTCTGTCAAACAGTTCACATGCCTTGTCTAAGCTTACACATTTTGCATACATGTCTACCAGGGCAGTTCCAGCAACACCATCTAACAAAACTCCTCTACCGCGATGGATGTCCATACCCTGTTCCAAAGCTCCCATTTTCGCACAGGCTGGGAGGATGCTGACAAGGGTTGCAAAGTGTGGATTTAAACCAGCCAATCACATTTGGTTGAAAGTTTGTATATCATTTTCAACAAATGCATTTTGTGCATATCCTGCAATCATAGCACTCCATGAGACCAGATTTCATTGAGGCATCAGTCAAACGGTTCATGTTCCTTGTCTATGCTTCCACATTTTGCATACACTTCTACCAGAACATTTTCCAACTATGATATCTAACTATAATCACCCTTCCATTATACTTTGATGGACGTCCATACCCTGTTCCAAAGCTCCCATTTTGGCACAAGCGGGAGTAAGCTGGGAAATAAAAGTGATCGGAATGGAAATATGCTTGGTGGATCGACTGCATCGTGAGCACGCCATGTCTTCTGTCCGCTGCAGAAATCATTTCCATAAAGCAAGAAACCCTATGAAAATACCTCTGTGGCCAGTTATTCCATGACAACGGCACGAGACTGCCCTTTGCCAAGCGCTTTGTTTTAGGAGATCAACCGCGCGGGAATAGCGTTCAAATTCAAACGTTAACGGGGATTATTTTCTGAACAGAAACGGACGGGAATGGATGTCAGACAAAGTAATGGGCCCACATACACCTAAGCGGTCAAAAGCTTAGTGTGTGACGTTTAAGCCCAACCTACGATGATATTGACAAAAGGATTTTACATTAGAATGAGGTAAAGGTTTGGTAGTGTCTACAAGACAAATAGGAGGAAGTTGTATCAAATTCTTATTAAGCAATTACATCATGAATGAACGAAGAGGGTTAGGTACTTATGAAAATTTTTGTTCTCTTGGTTTGAATTGATAGGTGGTTGCATGCAAGGGTGTCACAACAATTTACTTATGTTTGGATATTATTAGAGGGGAGTTTATTTTGATAAAAAATTGTTTTTCTTTTGAATGATTGATATTGAGAAGTAGGAATGGCTTCAAATTGATCATTAGGGTTTGATGAGGATGAACCCTCATATTGGCTAACCAATATTTAATAATCATGAAGAGATGTGCATAGATATTTGAATACAGGATATCTCATTAATATATCTTATCTTGAATGTTTGATTGTAAATTTCCAATAAAGACCCTTTGTACATTGATATCTACCTAAGGGAATATGAAATTTGAGAGTAAAGGGCTTGGTATTTCCCTATAAAATTAGGCACTTTTCCTTTTAGCTCTTTGTTTACAATGAACCAAGTCAATTAATGTGACTTAAGGTCTAATGTTTTCTTGAAAGTGTTGAAGGAATTGCTGAAAGTTTTGAAAAAGAGGTGATTGAATTATTAGGTAATGATAAAAACCATTCCAAGGCCATGTCTTTCACTGATTAAAGAAATAGTTTATATAAGAGAGCATACTTGAAAAGGAAATCACTACATAAAGTAGTAAATGAAAATATACATGATTATTAGGTTATCGTTTACCACTATATTTCTCAAAACGAGGTATTTTAATGTTTTTTTGGATTGGTATTTATAAGATGGAAAATGATAATGGGCTATAGGTTAGGTATATTGGTGAATTAGAATGGGATTGAATTTGATTCATGTTAGAATTTGTTGTTGTAATGAAAACATGTTTTGTAAAAGTTGGTTTATGACAGGATTAGTTGGTGACATGCTTTGAATGTTTGTAGAATGTGTACAGGACTATTGTGAATGATAGGTGGATTATTATTTTTAAATTTTAAGAGGGGATTGACATTTGGATAATTGAATGGGAGTGTAGTAGATTATGAAAAAAAGTTATAAGGATTTCCACATAAAAGCCTCAAACTAGTGTTAAGACCATTACTATATTATGTAGCGAGTGATGATTGGAGGAGTGAAAGTGAAAATAGAAGATGCATTATGGTGGGAGAGTATACTTGTGATCCAATTTTATTTCAAGCATTGTTGAGGATTTGAACACAACTAGTTCTGCGATTGGAATATTATAATTTATTATATGAGCTATTATACAACACTTCTATTCCTTATAACCATTGATCAATTTTCTAGGTTATCCACAAGAGGGACAATTTATCCAACCAAAGATTTAGTAATCTCAAGTACAATTGGAAACTTTCCAAGTCTTCGTATAACTTTCAAAGTTTATCTTTCAAAACACATGAAAAAATAATTACCAAGTCCACATGAATGGATTGTGGTGAAGAGGACATTGGTAAAGTGGGAATAGGATTAAGATTAAAGAATTATTGTGTTGCAATGGCTCTAGAGTGAAAGAGTTAATGAATTCATGATCTAGATCAAAACTAAAAGAGAATGAGAAGCCATAATTTTCTATAACTTCGCTCATAGGAGGTTTGATATAAAACTAGGTTATAAAGCTCATAAATCAATCAACAAGATTTAAGACACAAAAATGCTCCTAAGATGAAAGAGAAAAATGCCACACATATTATGTCAAGTTACAAAGAAGATTAATTTAAAAGTACAAAATAGATCTAGATATCTAAAATTTTAGTGATGGAATTATCACTAAAATTTCAATGAAAAACTGGCAAGATAGGGGTGGTGGGTACCCTAATCTAGAATTGGAGATTTTGAGGTTTAAAATATTGAACAAATGAGACAGTATCTATAGGTCTCAAATGGTGCAAACCTAGATTTGAAGCCTGACATAACCCAACTAATTGAAAAGACCTAATTTTTTTTATGATAGGTACACAAATGCATGCATTTATGGTTTAAAAAGAATTTAAAGGAGAAAATAATTTCAATTTACTACACACATGAACATTTCCAAAATGCATAATATGGTAATCAAGTGAATCTATTTCTAAAATTCAAAAAAAAAATTATACTTTATGCTTAGTGCAAAGAAGAATGAATTGAAATGCTTTTCTTTTCACAATTTAAACATGATGTGCATATACATGAATAAGAATTTTTTAAATAACCTAATTTTCAATTAGATTATAAAATGAAAGAGGCATAAATAATAAAATTTATAAATGTAGGAGACGTTGAGTTCACCAAAATGTGATGTTAGTGAAATGGGATCTAGGGCTAATCACACTTTCCACCATTGAACATTAGGGGACACAAAAATGACCAAAATAAACTACTTTGGCTACTGTCCTCAAGGAAGAACTAGAATAGTTGGTCAGGGTTTTAGTCCCCTTTTGTGATAGTTTTGGAATGATTGAATTTGATTATGAGAAGAATATGTATATTTCCTATAATGTAACTTGATGGTAAGAGACAAACTATCTTAGATCTGAAAATTACATAACATAAAATTTAAATTGAAGAAAATTTGAGTAAGAGAAGAACCTATGTTATGGTTGAGCTTGGTTGGTTAAAATGGGTACTTGGTTCCTAGTCTGGAGAGGATTAATTCCTAGATTGAAAAATAGGTGTAGGTATAATAGGGTACTTGGTGCCCTAGTTTGGGGATGATGAATTCCTAAATCTAGGCTTGTGTCATATAGGGGCTTTCCTTAGCCAAACCCCATTTTGGTGTTTCCTCCCCCATA